>JAXBDA010006838.1:0-19430 GCA_036023075.1 Gaultheria prostrata
ATGTCCGGTGTAACATATATCGATGATTAATCGGGTAAGAGTTTTTGTTTGTTTATTATTATGTCAATTCAAGATAATTACTAGATAATAGATATGCTGTGTACTTTGAATTATGTTAATTCCATTAGATTATTTTTTTATCAGATTTCATCTTGCCAAGACTTATTTCATTTTGGAGATGCTCATCTATGTTGCTGTTGTTGGTGTTGAAAGATGTTCGTGGATTTGGATTTTCCAAGACTTATATTTCATCTATGTGGCCAAGGCTTAATTCTGTTGACTCTTGTAGTGTTTTGTTCATGGATTTCGATTTGCCAAGACTTTTATTTCATCTATGTTGCCAAGACTCTTAATTTTGTTGACTACTGTTGTGTTTTGTTCATGGATTTTGTTTGTTGTAGGCTACTTGGCTCATGATATGATGTTGAACATGTGGATTGGAATTTAGATATCGCTGAATTTGGATGCCGTTTTATTGTGGATGTGTTGGATTTTATTTTTTAAAAGAAAACCGGATGATATGCGAATTTCTAGAATTTCCCCGAATCCCCGTTTTGGATCCCCGTTCCTCGTTCGGAGCGGGGATGGAGGGGAGAAAATAATCCCCATTAGGGATCGGGGCGGGGACGGGGGAGGGATTCGGGGATCGGGGACGGGGATAGTAGTCTCCGTCCCCGCCCCGTCCCCATTGCCAACCCTAGTCACTATGTAATACTGAGATGGGTATATCTAACGGTCTGATGCTCGATTGGATGTTCTGATGATATAGTTGGCCGGTAGGCTCAGAAACAAGCTTCCGGGAGCTGATTTCTGTCAGATGTATGAGAGGGAAGGCTACAGCCTCCTGAAATGGCATGCTTGTCATCCAAGCTATACACATTTTAGATAAAACCTGATATTGGAAATTGAGTTTCGTGGCATTGGTAGTTTTACCGTGCCAGTTTACCTTTACCGGGAATCGCGTGTTCTGCATGGTACAGTTGTTTCTGATTTCTGATGGCCAGACGTCTCTCCCTCGGGGACATCGACGTCATCAACTTGATTTGAAGAAATAGGGTTGGGGCAAAATCCGGTGTCAACATTAGTTACGTCCTCTCTTTTATTATTTCATGTTATTTAAATATCCATTTGTGCCTTACGTGATTTATTGTCCTTATTTGTTTCCTTAATATGTCATTTTCTTATATTTATTCATTATTCATGTGAATAAAGTTTTGCAATAAAATATTTTCAGAAAAATCCCACAAATATTTAGTAGAGACCGGAAATTTTCGGGTGCGCGGGGTGTTTTTTCAAACAAAATCTTCCCCGCTCGTAACCTGGCTCCCGAACCCAAATATCTATTTTTCGTAGATCAAACCCTTTTTCAGCGGCACGAGAGTCATTATTTTTCTTAAAACGGTTTCTCGGGTACTAAACATTTTCCAAAAATTAAATCCCGGGTAGCGACTCTAAATTTTCTTTTCCCTAAAATCACCCATTTTTCAAAACAAAAGCGTGGGCCTCTGACCGTCCACACTATGTACTCTGCCTCAAACGTTGACAAAGCTATACATGATTGCTTCTTGCTGCTCCATGTTATAGCGCCATTGTTTAGTAAAAACGCATAACCCGAAGTTGATTTGCGTTCATCTAGGTCACTACCCCAATCAGTATTCCTATAACCGATTAAGCGTAAATTCGAACCCTGATGGCAAAGTACGTAGTCTTCTGTTCCTTTGAGGTACTTTAGTATCCTCTTGACTACTTTCCAATGAGCAAGTCCAGGATTTGACTGGAATCTACTGACAAAGCCAACTGCATAACATATATCAGGTCGTGTACACATCGTAGCGTACATCAAGCTGCTGACAGCACTCGCATAGGGAACACGAGACATCTTTTCTCTTTCATCCTAGGTCTTAGGACACATGTTTTGGCTCAGAGCCTCGCCTTTTCCAATTGGAGTGTCAGTGGGCTTACAGTTATGCATGTGAAAACGTTCAAGAATTTTCTTGATACTCCTATAAGCCTTTTGGGATAAACCAAGAAGTCTCTTTGAACGATCTCTTATAATTTTCACCCGCAGGATTTAATCTGCCTCACCCATGTCCTTCATTTCAAGAGTAGAGGACAACCACCCTTTGGTGGCGATAATCATTTCTTTATTATTTCTAGCCAATAATATATCATCGACATACAACGACAATATGATGAAACTTTCCTTGGACCGTTTAACATAGACACAATGGTCTTCCTCGACCATCGTAAACCCATTCGATAGAATGTCTCGATGAAATCTAAGATACCATTGTCTAGATGACTGCTTTAAGCCATAAATGGACCTATTAAGTTTGCAAACTTTGCGCTCTTGTCCTTTGACCACAAATCTAGCAGGTTAATCCATATAGATCTCTTCATCTAGATCCCCATTCAGAAATGCCATTTTAACGTCCATTCAGTATAATTCCAAATCCAAATTCGCTACTATGGCTAGAATAGGGCGGATCCAGGCAAACCTCACTATAGTTGAGAATGTATCCTCATAGTCTATTCCCTCCTGTTGGGTATAGCCTTTCGCCACAAAGCGAGCTTTGTACCTCTTAATTGAACCATTTGCCTTGTGCTTCACTTTGAAGACCCATTTATGTCCAATAGCCTTGCGCCTAGGTGGAAGGTTCACCAAGTCCCAAACTTGGTTAGTCCTCATAGAATCCATTTCATCATTCATTGCTTCTATCCACTCATCTTTAGCAGAGGATGATAGAGCTTCTTGCACTGTTCGTGGCTCATCATCGTCACGTGAAGCAACCATAAAAGCTTCCCCTTCTATCTCAAATTGACGACGGGGAATGTTTCCACGACCGCTTCAACGTAACTGAGGTTGTTGTGATATGCTCCCACTTGGTGGTAAATCGCTCCCACTATCCCTAGGAGCTTGAGGAATTTCTTCCACATTCTCTACTAGGTTATCTGGAGCAACTTGTTCCACCATTTCAAAAAACTCCATGTTTTTCTCAACCTCACCTCTGCGTGGAAATTCATTCTCAATGAAATTTACATCGCATGACTCTATTTCAGTTACGCTTCCATCGGGTTGTTCACCAAGGAACACATAACCTTTAAAGTGCTAAGAGTATCGAATAAAGATACATTTCTTCCCTCAAGGGCCTAACTTCCCATATTTATGAGAAGTATCATGAATATAACCCGCCAATCCCTATGGCCGCAAATTCCCCAAATCGGGTTTGTCGCCGGTCCATGATTCATAAGGTGTGGAAGGCACTTATTTAGAAGGCACTCAGTTTAGAATATGGGCAGCAGTCACGCATCTCCCCAATAGGAAATTGGAAGATTTGTTTGCGCCATCATAGTCCTCACCATGTCTAACAATGTCGGATTTCTCCTTTTTGCCACACCTTTTTGTTGCGGCATACCGGGCATTGTTAACTGCCTTTTGATCCTTTTTTCATCACATAAACTTTTGAATAACTCAGACAGATATTTGCGCCCTCGGTTTGTTCTAAGAGCCTTAATGTTCATATCTAATTGATTTTCAACCTAATTCATATATCGCATGAAGCAATCTAATGCTTCTGATTTATGGGAGATCAGATAAACAAAATCGTATCGCGTAAAATCGTCAATAAATGTGATGAAATAAGAAGCCCCATGTCTCGCCCTTACATTC
This sequence comes from Gaultheria prostrata, assembly GCA_036023075.1. NCBI lineage: Eukaryota > Viridiplantae > Streptophyta > Magnoliopsida > Ericales > Ericaceae > Gaultheria > Gaultheria prostrata. Next base: position 3,671 of record JAXBDA010006838.1, read on the forward strand.
ATTGGGCCACAGATGTTAGAGTGGATTAATTGCAAAGGAAAAGATGCCCTTTCAGCTTTTCCAAATGGTTTTCTTATTGACTTTCCTGCTAAACAATGTTCACATATGGGCAAAGATACCCTAGAGAGCTGACCTACAAGGCCTTCTCTCGCCTACCTGGCCATCCCGTCTTTCCCAATATTGCCTAGTCTAGCATGCCATATAATAGAATAATCAGACACATTATCAGAAGTAGTCAATAAAACAACTGAATTATCAAAATGATGATACTCAATATCCATTATTATAAAACCGTCTGAAATAAAACCACGACCATAAAGACTCGTTCCCAAATAAATGGAAACACCATTATTCTCAAAGACAAACTTGAAACCAACTCTAAGCAAAGTAACTAAAGATAGAAGGTTCTGTCGAATATCCGGAGCATACAAAACATCATGGAGCAATAGAGTACGACCACCCCGCAAATCCAGCTTGTAAGTATCAATGCCTAGTACCTCCACGCTAGCTCTGTTCCCCACTTTGATGTCTCGACTCCCAGTTGGTATCCGACGGTACTCCACATATCCGACCCAATCTTGCGCTATATGTTCTGTTGCTGCTGAATCTACTGTCCACACAGGGAAAGAATGAGCAACCATAACATGACTGGTTACACATATACTGCGAGAAACAAAGTCAGATTGTACCTTCGTCTGCTTAGTGCATTCACGAACGAAGTGACCTTCTTTGTTGCAATTATAGCAAACCAGCTTAGACTTGCTCTTTTTACTACCGCGCTTTCCTCTCTTGCGCCGGACAACCTTAGCCTTCTTAGGCACTGGCCCAGTAGCCAGTCCCTGTTTGTTGGAGATCTCGGAGAACTTGCGCTTAGGCCTGAACGCCTTGCGCGAACTTGACTCAACCATGTGCGCAGAACTATTTGTCTTAGCCGCCTCTCAGTGCTTAGCTTCAAGTTCCAAATGGCGCCCCACATCATCAAAAGTCTTAAGATTCTCACTGTGCGTCAAAGTTCAAACTCATATCATCCCAATTTGCAGGAAGGGAGCAAATCACCACTTGGATCTGCTGTTCATCAGTTAGGTTGTTTCCAGCTGCTTTAAGTTCGCGGATCACGCTCGACATTGCCCTCGAATGCTGCCTCATAGTATGTTTAGGGTGTATCTTATAGGAGTCGAACCTTATGGTCAACCCGTGGAGTCTAGTTGCCGAAGTCCCACCATACTTTGCTTAGAGAGCTTTCCACATAGCTTTGACAGTTGGGTATCCATCAAACTCATCAAGCAGATCATTGTTCATGCGGCTCAACGTAATAGAGCGCGCACAACGATCTCTCTTGCGCCACTTTTCATAGGCAGCAAGATCAAGTGTGTGTTGCACAGTGTCCCCTTTCTCAGGCTCAGTTAGAGAGTGAGTTAGGAGGTCTTCGACCTCCTACTCATGCAGAACATACTAGATTTTTCGGTGCCAAATGTCATAGTTGTCCCCATTCAACTTCTCACCCTTGTTCAAATCAACAACAATATTTTTGGAAGCCATCTCACCACAAAATAATGCGCCAAAGGGATATTACACACATATAATCCTTAAATTTTGCCACATCAATCTAAATTAAAGAAAGACATTTATCACACGTCGCAAAATCGAAAAATTGTTAAAGCTCATAATCATGTTTTGCGCCACTAGTGATTATTGTCAAATATTTAATTTAATCAAGTGCAAAATTTTGGTTTTCGGGAGCCATATAACCCAACCGAACAACCTCCCACTATTTAAAGCATTTCTTGAACATGAAACAAAAATGAATTACATGGGTTATAAATGAATCCATATGCACCATATTTAACTGTTAGTATTCATGTAAAAGGCCAAAAAAAACTTTGTCTTCGTTCCAGGTTATTACATAAACTAGCAGATCTTTTACCCTTACAATTTATAACATATTTAAAAAAAAAATGTTTAAAGGGTCAAGATCTGGAAACAAAACTCTACAATGATACATAACCTTGGAGTACAATTGATCGAAGCAGGACTGAGCAAAAGTAATCCCTTTCGTTTAACTTTCCGATAAAAATAATTTTTTTATTCGAGTCGGTCGATATACACAAAGTGCAAAACAGAGTTCGAAAAGGTAGATAAGGCCAATAACGTAGTTTGGAAATAAAAACTAAACAAACAACGCCTATATTGGAGAACCACTGTTCATCTTCTTCGTTGAAGATAAGAGTTCGACGGAACAAAACGTACGAACTGGGTATTACACTTGAGTACTCCAAAAAACACATATCATATATCATTGAACTCGTAGAGAAACAAGGATTCAGAATATATACATGTCATATCAGGAATCGAACTATGTAAGAGGGATTCACGGTCAAAGTTACGGGTCTGTGAATTTGGACCTAAAATTCCGGCCAAACGGCTCCACAACATCAGTCCATACTTTCCAGAATTGATCTCTACCTTGTAATCTACAACAAGTATGATTTTGATGCATTTCTGAGTTGTTTTGAAAAACACCATTTTTTTTCCGAAAAATAGTTTCATACGAAATTGTTGTTTCAGATCTTAAAACGTAATGCAAATGGCGTATATGTAAATGGGAGAACACCATAATCATGCTCTGATACCACTGTAAGGAATTTAGCACAGCGGAATAACTAACCTTACTATATAGGCGTCGAATCGGTGACGACGTTCTACCTCGTCTATTGCTCACCTGAAAACTACCCACGACTCCAGCTTGGTAGTGTGTAAAACTACTAGAGTTTTACACTGATTTCCACGGTCCAGAACCGACGAGTACGTTAGAGACTTCTCCGTTCTTAATTTTTCCATGATTCCAACGGAAGAGCTTTATATAGCAATCATCCCATTGTAAACTCATAAAGATGGAAAGCCAGAAGTTTTGAAACATCTGCCATCAAGCCATATATTACGAACCCCTTGAGTTGCCCACACTTGATGTTTGAGGTATAAACTCTTTGCTTTCCCACTCTTTGAATTGCCCACTAATGGGCATTCAATTACAGAAAAAAAAAAAATAACAGCACTAACAAGTTACAACTTGATTGATTGCAAGAATCGTTCGAAAATGAAAAAAAAATCACAATATTTACAACAAAAAAAAACACAATACTTACAAATAACAACACTTTGTGTGTGTGTGTGTGTGTGTGAGAGAGAGAGAGTGTGTGAGAGAGAGAGAGAAGATCTTTACAAATCGATCGCGAAAGTCGGAGAAAGGATGAGAGAAGTTGAATGCGGTGGAAGGTGGACACCTAGATGGTGGCTGATCGGCAGGGGTTGGTGGCCACTGGCCATGGAAGGCGGACAAGAGAGAGAGAGAGGCAGAGATGAGAGAGGGAGAGAGGGTCTGGCCGTCTGGGTTAGTGGGCTGGGAAAATAGATGGATTTAGGGTTGGATTATTCGGTGGGGGGTGGGAATTGTGGGATCATTACACGTGTAACTGGTGTAAGGTGGAGATGTGTTCACTGTGGTAAATATTTAGAGAAATGTATTGTATATATGCGGGTCAGGTCGGGTTCACCGAGTTATGGATTATTCAACCCGTGAACCGCCTGAGACTAGAAAAAAAAATCACTCTCCTAACTCGTGACCCTCCCGAATGACCTGTTTGAACCGCTCGTTTGGTGATCGGGTCGGGTGGGTTGCTGCTCACCCTAGGCGTAACACTTCACTTGGGTGATGGAAGCTAGATAGTCTTGATCTTGCAAACGGTATATACATATGGAAGTATCTCCATTCCTTATTGAGTAAAAATCATCCAAAACCATCCTCTACTTCTTACCCAAACCTATACCAAATTTGAGTTTTACTCAAATATTTCACCAAATCTGATGTGAACCAAATTTGTTACCAATTTTTCAAGGCTCTTTTGTTGCACTGCTATTTATCCTTTTGCCATTCAATACCATGGATTAAATCTCCCCCTTACAATTTGAGTAAGGGTTGGAGGGAGCCATGCCAAATCAAGTTTTTACCCAATTTTTACTCAAATTTAAATAAAAATTTGGATAAGTAGTGGAGATGCTCTGAGGTATTAGTCGTGATGGCCTTCCACTTGACACATATATTCTCAAAGAAACCCACCTAACATAAACGAAACCAACGAAAGAGAGGAAGAGCGGCCCAACGAAACCCATTTGACGGATGTATTATCAACCAATTAATCTTTGCAAATAAAAGACAAGCGACGACGAGGCCAACAGAAGTAGAATCAGGCGAGCTGGAGCTCGCCTAGGCGACAGTGATGGCCTCTCGGTGTTGACTTCGTCGTCGTTCTGTATTCTTTGCACGTTGCTCTCTCTCTGTGTGTGGAAGAAAAATGGTGGGGTCAGAGAGGGGTTTTTGGTAATAATGAAGCCGAATTATATTTACACACGGGGAGGGGTGTCCAAAAATAATCCCACTCCAAAGGAATATGTATATCCAAGCAAAAATTTATCCCGGTTCCTCAAATCAAACCAACATCTCATATAGCACACTCGGATTTTTATATCCAACTTTCATATTCTTGTAACAAATAGCCCCCTAAGAATACATCAATGTCATATGGGAATAAAATTTGGAGAAGCTCAGACAGAAATCTATAAGCATCTCGTATCAATCTTTATATTTCCATTTTCAGATGTGAATGAGGAGAGATTTTGTAATTTCTTCCCTCTTTTCTTTTAATTTTTGTACTTTATAGAGGGACCCATCGTCCTTTTCGAGATTTAGAAACTAAAATGAAGGTGTGGGTTTTTTTTGAAAGGCAAACAACTTCATTAATCTTGAAGAAAGTATAAGCCTAATAGGGGCAAGGAAAAGACAACAAAATAGTCGCCCAATCCGAGACCCAAACAACGGTTGGCAAGAAGCCAATCCCAATGGGACAAAGCCCAACACCCAAAGGGTCTAGAAACCCAGATATTACAATAGGCACCGATACCACCGAATGGGCCAAAGCCCAAAACAAAAAACCCTAAACCTCATACCAGCCGATCGGTCCTGAAAAGACACCGGCGCCGCCCTAAAACTCACACCTCCACATCGCCGTTAAGCAAAGCGGATTGTCCCAAGAAACGAACCCGTCGGAAGAGAAACCACCACCAGCCGCCAAAGCCACACACGCCGTTAGGCAAAACTCAAATCACCCAGGAGTGAAAATGGAAATGAAGCAGCAAGATCACCGCACCAGATAGCAGCGGCGAAAAGAGGCCCAAGAGAGCCAAAGCCGGTGGAGGCAAGGGAGATAGGGTGAAGCCGATGCAGAACAAGGAGGAGAAGATGAGGAAGATAACCCGCGCTGCTGCGAAGCGGTTGGACGCCGTAGCGCAGGCCCGCCGAGAATGAAAGACACAGGAAGAGATCCTGCAACCTCACTCAAACCAAAGCAAAAAAGCCGTAAGCCACCTCAACAACTACCCAACCCGCCGAGACCAGATCCAAACCAACAACCACCACCAAAGCCGCCGCCAATACCAACACGAAACCGCTGGCGATCAAAATAAAAAAGGAGAAAGATGGGGAGATAAGGAGGGGAGGAAAAAAAGAAGGGGAGAGAGAGAGAGAGAGAGAGGAGGAGGAGAAAGCCCCCGATTTTCTTTAGAGAGGGGAGTTGGCTAGTCTCTTCAAAAGTTTATTCTAACATGATGTATTCTAAATGAAGGTGTGGGTTAATTGGAGATAAAAGCCAATTTAATAAAATCTTCACCCATTACTTCCCGAGGAAACTTTTGATTTCAACAAATGTGATACATATAAATGATACTGTTGAATGTCCAAATTTGAGTAATCGTCATGCCGCTAATGATATAAAAAAAAGAATGGAATCCAAAAATTATAGAGGGTAATAACTATTTTTAAGTGTAATTTGGAGATTTAAATGAGGTTGGTTTAAGGGGAGTGATTCCTACACCCCATATTGATATCCACTCATTTTTTTTTTTGTCTTTTAGTAAAAAAATTATGTATAAAAGTTTACTACAAAATAAAAAATAGCGTGGATATCAATTTTGGGTGTAAAAATCAATTACCTCGGTTTAATTTAGTTATTTTGATTATTTTGGTATTGATTAGCTTATGTTATTATTGTAAATGTTTTAAGATTTTTTATAGGGATTAAATTATTAAGATCATTTATTCAAAAATTTTAAAAAGTAGAAAAGTGTGGATCAAACCTTTAAAAAATTTAAAAAGGAAAAATAATTAAAAAAAGACAGATTTTAGAATTGTTACTCATATTCAGTAAATTTTTTGAACTTATGATCCAAATTTTGTGCAATTTTTAGATTTCCCTTCTCGAGACGAATAAATAGTATAAAATTTTCAATACAAAACTAACAAAAAACTTAAAAAACAGATGAGAATAAGCCAAAAAAACCAAGAAAAACTTAGTTGGCCGAGTACGCATTAGATCACATAGTACTATTTTTTTTCCCAAGGAAAATATTCAAAAGCCGCCAAATGATCACATACTACTATTTTTTTCCACGAAAATATACAAAAGGAGCCAAATGAACTTTTTCATCAACACTAACCCAAAAAAACATACTTTACATGAAAGTTTAGGAGGAGTTTGCACCCCAAAAAAAAAAAAAAAGAAGTGAGAGAGAAAGTTAAGGAGGTGCGGATGTCCACTTTTAAAACTAAGAGTGTGTCTATGAAATTAGTTTAAAGTACAAGGAACCGTTAGTGTAATTTACCTCATTAATTTTTCCACCCATTGTCATGTGAAACAAACAGAGCCTTCTTTTACATCGAGCGTGTTTCTCTCTCTTTCTCTCTCCTGCCCTCTTCTTCTTCTTGTTCTTCTTCTCTCTTCTTTTTTGTTGGATTCCCACCTCTCCCCCAAAACAAAGCCGCTATAGTATTCAGACAAATCTTTACATATAGATAGAGAGAGAAAATATACGAAAAAAAAGCAGAAAAAGTGTAGAGAGAGAGAGAGTGAAGACAGAAAGACAGTGCCGGAAATGCTGGTGAAGCTGCGGGACCCGGTCGGATTCCGGCAACCATAGCAAAGAGATAGGTAGAGAGAGAGAGAGAGAGAGAGAGAGAGAGAGAGAAAAGACAGCAGTACAAAAATGCCGGAACCAGTGTTATCATTCACTGATGAAGAGGAGGAAAAAGCTCAAATCATAATCCCTCCAGTACCCTTAGTCGGCCGCAGCCGATCCCACTCCTCCACTCGCCGAGTCACACCCACCACCGCCGCCGCGGCCGCCGTCCCCGCCACATCCACCTCCGCTGCCGTAGAAAAACACCTCCCAAACGGAGATCTCTACACCGGCAGCTTCTCCAACAACATGCCACACGGATCCGGCAAGTACCTCTGGAAAGACGGCTGTATGTACCAAGGAGAGTGGAAAAAAGGCAAAGCTACCGGAAAAGGCAAGTTCTCGTGGCCCTCTGGTGCCACTTACGAGGGCGATTTCAAGTCGGGTCGGATGGATGGGTTTGGTACTTTCATCGGATCCGACGGGGACAGTTATAGAGGGTCGTGGTCGTGTGACAGAAAACACGGCGACGGCCAGAAACGATACGCTAACGGCGACGTCTATGAGGGTTCGTGGCGGCGTAACGTTCAGGACGGACACGGGAAGTACGTGTGGAGGAACGGGAATGAGTATGTGGGGGAGTGGAGGAACGGCGTGATTAACGGAAGAGGGGTTTTGAGTTGGGCAAATGGGAATAAGTATGAGGGGAATTGGGAGAACGGGGTTCCTAAGGGAAATGGGCTTTTCACTTGGGTTGATGGTAGAAATGAGTCTAAGAATCTGCAGAGGATTCTGAATGGTGATTTTTACACTGAAAATAATAGTAATAGTATGATTGAGATGCAGAATGGTGGGAAGAAATCGGTTGAGAAGGAGAGAGTGTTGGGTTTTAATCGGAAGATATCCGCGCCGTTGTTGTTGGTGGAGGATGGGGATTTTGTGGTGACGAAGAAGAGGTCGTCGGTGGACGGGTCGAGGGGGAGTTCGACGACGGATAGGGGGGGTTTTTTCCCGAGGATTTGCATTTGGGAGTCGGATGGTGAAGCTGGGGATATTACTTGTGATATAGTGGATAATATGTTTTTTAGGGATGGGATTAGGCAATTCAGGAGGAATCCTTGTTGTTTCAGTGGTGGTGAGGTGAAGAAACCAGGACAGACTATATCCAAAGGCCATAAGAATTACGATTTGATGTTGAATCTCCAACTGGGTATTAGGTAAATCAAGGGTTGGTTGAGGATTTGATCATTTTTGGGATTGTTGGGTATTGGGTTTTGATGTATGGGTTTGGATTTAACTTTTTGCTGGTTGTTTTGTAGGTATTCAGTTGGGAAACATGCTTCGATTCGTAGGGAGCTTAAGCCTAGTGATTTCGATCCCAATGAGAAATTCTGGACTAGGTTTCCAACTGAAGGATCGAAGACCACGCCGCCCCATCAATCCGTTGAGTTCCGGTGGAAAGATTATTGTCCTGTTGTTTTCAGGTATTGTTACCTTGAGTTGCTTGATTTTGATTTCCGTTTCGTGGTGTTGTTTCGTTGTTGATTACCATGCGACTCAATTACGTGAAGCTTGAATGTTTGTCTATCTTAGAATTTTAAGTTTCCATTGTTGTAATTGATGATTCGATGACTTTTTGGATATTCAGACATTTGAGGGGGTTATTTCAAATTGACCCTGCGGATTACATGCTAGCGATTTGCGGCAATGATGCTCTTAGGGAACTTTCTTCTCCTGGGAAGAGTGGAAGCTTCTTTTACTTGACTCAGGATGATAGGTTTATGATAAAAACAGTAAAGAAATCAGAAGTCAAGGTTAGTTGCCTACCATTCCCTTTGACATATGTCATATGAATTTTCTAGAAGAGTTGATCTTAAATTATCACAATGTTGTAAATGGAAAATGATTTACATTAGTTGTTTCGTAGCTTCCCTTGGATCTTGTTCTTAAATAAGACATGCCAGCGAGGTTGAATTAAGTCTTACCCTTTTCATTTGATGATCTATGTTCAGGTGCTTATTAAGATGCTTCCAAGTTACTACCAGCATTTTTGTCGGTACGAAAATTCCCTTGTGACAAAATTCTTTGGTGTCCACTGTGTCAAACCGGTGGGTGGCGTGAAGGTATGTAGTGCTATTAATGATCACATTGTTCTTGTTTGCGTTTTTTATTCATGAATGTGAAGTTACACATGCTTGCGTGACCATATTGTATTTCTTTGGTTGCTAGACTCGATTCATCGTTATGGGCAATCTGTTCTGCTCTGAGTATAGGATCCACAGACGGTTTGACCTGAAAGGATCATCCTATGGTCGCACAACGGATAAGCCTGAAGGAGAGATAGATGAAACGACTACCCTTAAGGACCTTGATCTTAATTTTGTGTTTCGACTCCAACAAAACTGGTACCAAGAACTCATCAAGTTAGTGTGCATGATTTCCTCAGCTCTCTCTATTCATTTGCATTTGCTAGTATTGCTCATATCCCGTTCTATTCTTTTCACAGACAAATTGATCGAGACTGTGAGTTCTTGGAAGCTGAGAGGATCATGGACTATAGTCTTTTGGTTGGTCTTCACTTCCGTGATGAAAACACTGGTGACAAAATGGGTTTGTCGCCGTTTCTCTTGCGAACTGGTAAGTTTATGAACTCAATTCCGAGTACCCGTTTCTCAATAGATAACAGTGGTGGCATGGGATATTTAATTTAACTTGTTTGGTTTTTCAGGCAATAATGATTCATTTCGATATGAAAAATTTATGCGTGGCTGTCGATTCCTTGAAGCAGAGCTACAAGACATGGATCGAGTTCTAGCTGGCCGGTATGTTTTTCATCCTCTTGTGTTCTTTCTGGTTTGGTCCAAGTTGACTTATTTCTGGAGTGGTAGAAAGTCCAATATGCTCGTAGAGGTACTTTCCTTTGTAGATATTTCTGGATGTCACCAATCTTATCCTGAATCCACCCAAATTTGCTCTTTTTGCACAAACCAAGAAAATGCATCGTGGTTGAGTCCTACCATTTCCATATTTTAAGAGTTCCCCAATAATTTCCTCCATTAAATTTGATCATGTTAGTTTGGAATAATTGAAAGTGGCTTGTGGGTTGTCGTTGAAACAGTGTTAAGGTAGTTCAATCTAGAACAGCTGTTTGTGGGTCATACGAACAACATGGTCCTAAAACATTGCTGAGATGAAAATAACGCCACGTTTCGTTATCGTTTTTTAAATTCCCGTTCCGTTTTGAACTCTAGAATATGTGATGTGTTGTATGGGGCCAAGGGCATACCCTCATGTGGTAACATTCCGAAATTGAACTTGAAATGCTCTTCGAGATCTTCGATCTCTTATGCTTGAAATGGGTTGTAATATTACTATACCAGCTTCTCAAATAAAGACCACAGGAGGTTTAAGTTTTGTTTTTTGAGGTTCAGTTCTGTCTGAACTAATGGAAGTTTTGATGCAATTTGAACAAGCCAAATGTACTGAATTATGACTTAAGCATTTGATCTATCAGGAAACCGTTGATCAGATTAGGGGCCAATATGCCTGCACGAGCAGAGCGGTTGGCTCGAAGGAGCGACTTCGATCAGTACATTCCCGGTGGATTTAACACTTTGACCCCTTCGCGCAGCCGCGAAACCTATGAAGTAGTCCTCTACTTTGGGATCATTGATATTTTGCAGGACTATGACATCAGTAAGAAGCTAGAGCATGCATACAAATCCTTGCAAGTTGATCCTACCTCGATCTCAGCTGTCGATCCAAAGCTATACTCGAGGAGGTTTCGAGATTTCATCGGTAGAATCTTCATAGAAGATCGGTAGTGAAGGAGGGAAAATGAAGGAAATCAAGACTGTTTGATTGCTAAATGCACGGTGCACCCTCACTTGAATCTCGATCGATGGAGCTTCCGATCGGGGCGGGGCATTGGAAAATACACGGTGGCCATGGGTGGCTGAATTTTGTGTATCAGCTGTAGAGAGGTGAAGGGGGTAAGTTCATTGTACATTTCAAGGTGTGAGGAGGGGAAATTGGATCATGGGTTCTATGTTTTTTCTTTTTGTAATTTTTATTATTTTAATTTGTTGATTTTGGAAACCAAGGAATGTGAAGATTTGAAAGATAGGTATAGGGAAGAGCAGCAGATGGTTTTTCCCAGGGAGAAGATTTCACGAAATGGGGTTAGAGGCTTGGAATAAGTTAAAGTGTACAGCTTACAGAGAAAAAGGAGTATTCGATAGGCTATGGAATTATTACTAGTTTTTTTGGGGGATATGTTCAAATTGTTTACAAAGACTGGTCCATTCTAAGCTCTTTCTCTCTTATTTATGGCCCTGTTTTATAATGCAATGGGGTAAGTGACAGTCTCTCTCTCTCTCTCTCTCTCTCCACGATAAGGGTATTCGGATCAGCTTTTGCGGATCTTGACTAATTTTCTTCTCCTTCCGATCAAAGGCGTGTTATCCACTCCGGGACTCGGGAATTAATAAGAAATTACTGATTACAACAATTGAATCTTGGTCAATTATGGGGCTGGTCTCTTTCTCTATCTAGGCAGGCGGAGAGAGAGGAGAGAGATTACTTTTTCTTTTGGTTGCAGTGAAAGAGGAGCACAACTGGGTCAGGGAGGAGGTTAAGCACATGAAAAGGAGAGAAAGCAAAGAGGAAAGATGCGCTGGTGTTTCTTGATTTTGCCTACGACTTTCTTTTTTACTGTAGGGACCATATGGTTAAATTTTGTTGTGAAGTTCAAAATAAGAAAAATGGTTTTTTTTTTCTTTTCTTTTCTTTTTTTGGTTAACCGATCCATTTGTATTTAAAATTCTGAGGAATCCCTAAGCATTTCCAAAAGTTCTGATGTGGAGGATTTAGATCTTTGACCCAAATCTGGTCGCCTTCCTTCCTCCCACCAAAGAGTGTCTTTGGGATTCCCTAGCCACGTGGCAGAGTCGCCATTTGCCCATTTTTTTTTGCTAAATTATTGCCTTTTGGTCCCCATTGTTTTAGAAAACAAAAAATTGACTTTAGTCCAAGTAATGTTGATTAACATAAACTTGGACAATACATTACCATTTCTGCATTTCTGACTCTGTCGTTGGATTCCTTCAGTAATTTTCTGTTAATTTGTCGACCTCAAAGGAAATGTATTTCAAAGAAAAGGACCAAATTAGAAAGCCAAAATTACAGCTGACCCCTAAAACAGTTACACGTGGGGACTCTAACCCTAGACCTCATGTATAGAGGCAAAAGATGTTGTACCAATTGCACTGGCACCCCATTTGCACTATTAATTTATTTAGGTCTGTTACTTTTAATAAGAGAAACATAAATAGTAAGCCTTTCAATATTAGTATTAAATTCCGAGCTAAGTGATCCACATTTAAATATATACATTTCTTTTGGTGTAATACTAGTTGTACTAGAGTAAATCAATGGGGGCATGTTTCATATAAGACGGCTATGGGGTAAACAAAAAAAAAAAAACATAGATTATGCAACTTGAACAGTTAAAAATTAGAATTAGACTCGAATAAATTTCTAACGATGAAAGATATAGGCTAGAAAGCCTCAAATAGAAGTCCGGATTGCGGGACATGAGCAACTTTCACCGTTAACAAATAATTAAACGTATATATTCGCTACAGTGAGTGAGTTAAGAATCAAACTTTGTCATTGATTGAATGTCATGTTCTTTCATTTAACGGAAAATAATGGAAGGACCACATTAAAAAATAATGAACTCAGCATTGTTGTTTCAGTTGATGAAATCACGAATATGAGCAGATAAAAAATAAAAGAATTGAGAATACGTGGATAAAAAATTGAAAAATCTCATTAAAACCATGATGTAGAAGAATGTGAGTCCGTCATTTACACCAAGATGACACCGTGATTCCAATAGAAGTTGGGAGGGTAATATTGTCAATCTGAGAGGTCATTGGGATTCGTGTACTAATTTCACCGGAGGGGTCAAAGTCCCATTGGCAGGAGGAGGAAAGGGAATAGTAGCAGTCCTAGTCCCTCCAAATAGGACCATATTGTAGAGTTCTGTTTCTGTTGGGGGGTGATGGTGCTGCTGGGGTCCACTCTCTTGTTCTTATGTTATGTTATGTTTGGGGCTCTTTTCCACCTTATTCGCTTTTTGGGACCTTCTTCTGTCTACTTCACTCACACCCAAACCACATGGTCACAGCTCCAAGGTTAGTCTGGTCTTGTTCTCTGTATAATTAATTGGTCAAGCACAAGAAAGTGATGATTTCTTGTTAATTTTCTAATCCTGACGTAGATGACCTTCCTTTGACCAAATCAAGAAGAAAATTAGCAATGTGTGCGTAAGTTGACTCAGACACTTTGACCGTTAAAAAAAGTTACTAACACCTATTTTCCATTCTTAATATACTTGTTTTATTTTTTATTTTGGTACCCTAATATACTTGTTTTATGCTCTCACTCATTTCATTTCGGTGTTTTAAATTTTAATAGTTCAAAATGTTGTTGGAAGACACTTTTACATTAGCGTCCTGCTTAAGCTCACTCTCAGGCACTCATAGACTGCAAACGAATTGAGTTGTTCACAAAAAACTCGAACTCGGCTTGTTATGGATTTGATCAGTTCACTTAGTAAAAGAGTCGAGCTCGATATAGTTGTAATTCGACTTGTGTAGATGTAGTGGCCGGGTTCTCAATGGTCCATTGGGCTCAGCCTTGGCCTTCGAACGGGTGAAGGCACAATGACGAGTCACCTCCCAAAAGTATCAATAGTGAATGAAGATCGAATCCATTCAATCTCGCCGAGTAGGATATGTCCTTGGCATCAGTCAACTAGACGTCGGAAGCGACGAATATCCAAATGAAGATTTGTTAGACCACCGACCGATGGGTACGGTATAAGTCCCTTCGGCATGATCCTCTCAGCAACGCACCAACGTGGGCCCTGGGCTTATGGCAAGGTTTCCCAAGAGCCCCACCTGGACCGATGGATTCCGTCGGGTTCCCGCTTGGCAGTCATTGCTATCCCCTTTGCTGAGCCTGGCCCTTCCCGAATTTGGTGGATATTCGAGGGCTCGGTTCCTTCCAACCGCCTTGTTACTTGTGGCACGGTTCAAGGCACGCTTGGCGTATCATTAAATGGTGTCAGTCAACGGGCCAACAGGCTTTACCTGTAGGATCACGTGATTGACTAGGGAGTCCTCCCAAACCAGTTGACTTATCAGGTGTACCAGGCTTGACGTCAGCCGAAACATTGGGTCTACTCAAGACATTTTGACTCAACCACATGGCGTGTCAAGTACGAACGACGCGTGTTAGGCGCACGAGGGACTTGGTGGGCAAGTCACCCTTGGCATATAAAAGGAGAACTTACCAACCTCACTTTGGATCCCTCTCCAAGCATTCAATACACATAAAAAGCTATATGCAGGTCATCTTCTCAGGCCAACACTTAGCCACTTAGGGTTTAAGCTAGGTTTAGCCATCTCACTACCTTTCCGTACCGAACCCGAGGAATCAAAGGGGTAACTCCGGAGAAGCGTCTCCCACAACAGATATGATATACTCGTATCTATGAACTTGACCCTTTTATAAACGCTCATTCTGTAATCGAACCGAACACATGCGAGTTCTAAAATACTAATCAAACTCAATTCACTGAATTTCAAACGAGCCGAGCTCATATATCCTAAAACTTTGCTCGATTTTTAACTAATTTGTGTGACTTAAGATACACATATATACCAGTGTCGGAGGTTACAAATGTGTCCTATTGGAATATTTTTGTTAATCTTTTGTGAATCATGTGATCCACTTGGGATGACGGTAGGTCTGTGCCATTTTGGACCTTGTGATTTGTGGAAATTGTCAACTTATCATATTAGCTCTATGACCGCGGAATTCTTTTTTGTTTGAGAACTCTAGCAATGTCGATCAAATCTAAAAAAGCCAAGAGTGTTGGGACGAATCAAGATTCTCTAATGTGATGATCCTCGTGTGATGTAAAATGGGACGAATCATGAGTTTAATTGACAATCCGAACATTTCATTTTATAATTCTTGATGTGTTATATACCCATGAAAAGGATCAAGTTCATTAGACATCCGAATCCGTTTGATATATTTGTCACACAAGACATAGACCGTCATACTCTTGGCAATCTAATTCTCTTTATAAAAATATGATTCAACCACGTCTTTACAAATCTCCAATTGACCTAGTTTTTCCATTGACGTTAAACACATCGAGACTTAATAGATGAACAGTTTGGATTGTGAAATGGGCTGTGATGGTCATGTTTCGCATTACATGAGAGTTCACATAAGAGGATCCCAAAACATGTATGTTGTGCCTTTTAAAATGGGACCTTCCCTTCACGGATGGACTAGGAATCCATATACAAGGGGGCCGCATGAACAATGAGATTTTAAAATTTCAAGGTTCAATAATCTACACTTTGAAATGTACAAATAATGGCTATAACAAAACACACAGTCTAGGTCTCTTTTTTTATTGGCAAATAGAAGATAAATTATACTCCCTCCATCTTGATTTGTTGGTCCACAAACATACTTTTTCAAGTCCGAAAATGTTTGTCTATTTCCAAAAGTTAAAGGGTAAAGTATGGAAGATTTACACAAAAAGTAGTGGAAAAAAAGTTGGAATCCCCAAAACGGACCAACAAATCCGGACGGAGGGAGTAGTAAAAATAGAAAGTACAAACTTAAACTTCGAGAGGCATAAACATCCCCCCCCCCCCCCCCA
>JAXBDA010006839.1:0-19428 GCA_036023075.1 Gaultheria prostrata
TGATGATCTGAGTACATAGGGTTTTACAATAGAGAGTATATATAGTCACCACATCTATTCCAACCCTAATTCGCATTATAGCCTGAATACCCATAATGCCCTTATAATGCCGTACCGTACCGCGGGGCCCCCCGCACCCCCCAAACCTTCGGGCCTTCGGCCCAAACCCGAAAAGCTGAATCTGCGATGGCCAGTGCCTCGCTCCGCTCCACTCGGCACTGCCCTTTTACGAGTACCTCTCATACACACCATATGAGCCACAAGTTCCAACAAATGGCTAGTAATCAAACTGAACCGGAGCTTGGTCCAATGAAAAATGGTACTAGATTTTAGGTGATGTTCACAATTTTTTCATAAGTAAAAATATGCCAAGGTCTAAATGTGTGACTGGTAGTAGGTCTGTGTCATGCACAAGTGAAAAAGTCAATGAGCGTGAGTAGCAGATTACATGACAAAGCCACGATTCTTTGTTGAAAAATTGTAGAAATGCCTTCACTTCAATGTGGTGGCTTCACAAAGTCAAATTTGGCAACGTACGTGGTTGCAAACTTGCCAATACATGTAGGGTCCAAAATATTGACAACGATTAATGTTTGTTCTTCCTTAAGTCAATTTTTGAGTTGATCACTGTGAGATAATAATCTGTCTCGTAAAACACAATAAGCCAGTTTTGAGTTTAAATCGGTAATTGAAACAATAAATCAAGTTTGCCAAAACATCTTTGTTACACATATACATGCTTTAGAATTTTATTTATTTATTTTTTTTTACCTTTGATAGCTTTGGTTAAAAATCATCACGTCATTGATATCTTGATTCTAAATTCATCATCGGTTAAAGGAAAGTGCAGGGTGACGGAAACAAACAACACATGTGAATTGTGTCATTGTTAGGCATATACCCTACACGGCTGCAAAAAAAGAAGGAAAATTCTTGCCACCTAGAGCATGAAAGTGTCTTTCGAAAATATCCAAAACTTCTAAAATTCTAGACAGCGAAGATTAGAATGAAAACCTAGCGTGGGAGCATAGAGTCGCATCGAAAGATTGGGTGGATCTAAAGCTTACAACTCAATTTACAAGGAAATATTTTTCTTTGATGCACAATCTCTTTAACTTTGTTTGAATTTAATGGGATTTTTAATTATTTAAAAGCGGAAAAGAAAGCTCTAATATTACAAGAGAATTACCCACAAATCCTTCATCTAAATATTAGCCACCGAAATCAAAGTTGAGAATGTCAACACTTTCTTTTTGATAATTGAGAATGTCAACACACTTATTAACTTCCTCGCAACGAGGAATGATGTTGCTGACTTTTCGATTCAGAATATTATTAGACTTCAAAGCTTTAGCCAGTTCGCTTGATAATATTTGTTGTGTTTCTGAAGCCGCCCGGCAAGTTATGAGGGATGCCTACAATATTACCCGGAGCCACTTGTGTAATATTTTAGATGGTTAAATGATATATTATGTTTCTAATTCTCCCAAAAAAAAAAAAAGGGTTCATAGATACGGCTCTGTCCATATAAAAATTTTACGTACAAAGTTTTAAATAATTACAAAAAAAAAGTATTACAGCAAAGGTTAATTACCTCAAAGGTCTAGTTAGAATGCTTGTATCTCAGTAGTGAATTGTTCATGCTGAAAAAATTCAAGCTTAATTTATGATTTGAGCCGCTCTCAAACTTGGCACTAATCGAGGCGATCACGAGCTCGGGTTATAAGACTTGAGATTTTCAAAATCTATTCAAACTTCGTTAGTTCATATGGAGATCTGATTTTAAACGATCTATTTTCAAAACAAACACCAATCAAGCTCTCGAATTGGTTTAACCTAAGGAATGATTTTGATTGGGTTTCGGTCAGCCCGAGTCCTAACTTGAGTTCGAGGTCGTTTGAGAATCAACGAGGGAGGTATAATATCATAATCTACAGATGCCTTGTACTAGGGTTATCAATACAAGAACATTGGTGTATCAGTAGACACACATTTTGATGGATCCCATGTCTTAGGTAGTCTACTTGAATGGATTAGGTCTAGCCATCTAAGCGATAGCGGTCGATCACGAGCTTTCCAACACTCTAGGAACTTAAAATGTGTTGTAAATTGACAACGTATGACCAAAACTACCAAAAAAAAGGTCCAAAACTATGAATTACCAGCAGACAAGTATGCATCATCACATTGATGCTTTTGTGCTCGAACTTTCTCCTCTCCATGAATCTCTATCTTCTTGGAGTGGCTCCTGCTTTTGCTTACGCTCTGTGCTCGTTTCTTAGGTAAGCCTCAAGCTTTTTATGAGCTCAATCTCAACTCAATTTCAGCATCCATAAGATTTGTCAATGCACAGTATAATTGTGTACTTTTTTTCTGTTTTCTTATTACCAAACCAAACCGAGCCTTATGTCCAAATTACTTGGGGTAGAGAGCGCACACCAGGGTCCCCATTTCCGGTAAGGACCAATATTCAACGACTATCTGACATAATAATACAAAAAGAAGGAAACGATTGGGATAGGCTTATAAATCTATCAGAGAGTGTACCTGAAAATGTTGGTTCAAAATTTAATGACAAAATGACTGGTTTTTATGACTAGTGAGTCTGATACCAAATACCCACACCTCCCCACCTGCATTGCATTTACTACCCCAATTCCCCGAAATTAGTTAGCAGTTGGATGATTCATGATTCTGTGACTCTATGGGGCGACAATAGTAGCTCATCCATCGGCTCCGGTTCAGCCACGTGGCACCAGCAGAATGCAAAGATAATTTGTGGGAAAGAGAGGTTTTTTTTTTTTCAAGGTTGTAAAAAGTGAGGCAAAAGATGAAGAAGCTGGCTATGATGAACCCAAAGCAACAAGCAGTTGTGCTCAAAAGAATTGCAGAAAAGCAATGGAAGTGAATGAACAAAATTCCTTTGTGGTCATTTATTGAACAAATTACAATTTTGTATGAGTAATCAACATGAAGAAGCCTTCACACCTTTACATTCCCCACCACCGAGCACATTTGCACAATCGCAGAACTTGATTGGTAATGTCACAAAATTCCCAAAATTGGATATGCGCCGGATAGTCTCTGCGGATGTCTCTATATGATTGTTACCTGAAACTCCCCCTTAACTATACACACGATCTCCAAATCCGTCCTTCCAAAGAGATAACAATGATCGAAACATCATCGTGGTATCGACGTCGATCCCCTTGGGGTATTTCAAGTAATTCATGAAAGTCCATACCTGCAATTTCACAAAAACAAATGTGGATTAATTCAATTTCGCCAATCAATAATGTCAGTTGGTCCATATTTTTGTTGCAGCTGACTTATGGAAAAAAAAAACTCATTATTAACCAAAAAGCATCAAATGAAGTTTCTTAAAAATTCAGTACTCTCCTATTTTTAGCCAAAGAGCCATAAGAAGGAGCGAAGCTGTGCCAAATAACATTGTCACAAGACTCACAACTTCTAAAAAAATGATGTAAGCTGCAGCAAACGCCCCCATAATTAGCGAAGAAAAAAGGATTTTCAATTGAGTAGTAAAGCTATACCAGCTTTCTTTGCTGCGCGAAAAAGAAGTTCCTCAACAAGGTGTTGTGCTGGATCTCCTTCGGGTGCCCAAGCGATGAAAAGTTCGACTTCAGAAACGGCTTCTTCGTTTGTGAAGTATTGATAGAGCCCATCAGATGATAGTATCAAAAACCTATCTCTTGGCCCTAATCTGTGGTGGTACAGATGTGGTAGACAATTGAGGTACGGGGAATTTCCAACATAGTCGATTCTAAACATTTCCAGAAGAGCATTGTTCCATTTAGGCTGCAAAAACACAAGTACCATAGTCAAGAACAAATCAAAACAGGCATTATCCAAAATTGATGCACTTCGACTGACTAGTATCTCACAATGAAACCTTCTTCAAGCACAGGGATTTTGACTGAAACTTTGAGCGATAATTGTCTTAATGCTGTTTGTAACTTTGTATTAATCCCAACTAAAAAAAGCTTTTGTAATTTTGATTCTTGTCTTAAAGAGAATATCATACTGATTCTGAAGTTGGGCACTTTGATACCACAATGCCATCAGATGTTGACAACCAGCTTAATTTAGAAATATGCTTCCCAAATTGGGATAGCCATTTCCCTCATTCCGATCCTACCCGTTCCCTGCCCCGAACACTGAACAGGTAGTTGCTTTCCTCTGTTTCAGTGGATTATGAACTTTGTTCTCTTCAAATATCTCAAATCTACTTTATTCTTCGGGTACCTCAACTCTCCAAAGAAATTTTTCACAACCATTTGAGGAATCTACTTTCCCCAAGCACCAAAAAGGATCCAAAACAGCTTATAAATTCTCCACGCAATTTCTATTCTGTGGAAATCTGAAAAAGTTTAGAATCTTATCTACCTGCTTGAGAAAACCAGCCCCGAAAGCTCGAGTGACCTTCAACGAACCTTTCACGCGGTCATTCACCACGGCACAAGCATCATCTGGGTGTTCATTCTTTATTCTCTTAACTTCCTGAAAAAATGCAATGCAATGCAACATAACATCAACCAAAACAACCCCAACCACAAAATCAATCACACGAAAAACAATCTGCAACAAAGTAGTAGTGAAAACCAATCCAATAGTACCTCATCAATAGAGGTGCTATGATCCACAGTGAGCTGGAAAGCAGTTAAGCTAGGCGTTATATCGGATCTATCACCATCAAACAATTCAAGATCATGAAAAGTTTCTTCATTGATCCTTTCCAAATCTTGTCTCCACAAATCAGGCTCAGCTTTTTTACCCAAAACAGCTCTACTATCCCCAACATTCATCACATAAACATCCTCACCTTTCATTAGCATCACAAGCACACAAGAACCCATCAAAGCCAACTCAGGATTTTCCTCAACCATCTTATCTGCAGTATCTAAATAAGCCTCCTCCGTCTTCCTCAGCGCCTCCGACAGCGCACTCAACACCTCCGTGTTATGATTAATTCCACCCGTCGACCCGTTTCGATTCAACTGCTCTTTCATCCTCTGATCAAGCTCTAACCTCTCTCTATCCCATTTACACCTCCACCTCCTCTGATTCTCCTCCCATTTCTTCGCTTTTACCCCTTTATACTTACCCCTCCAATTCTTACTACCCTTCTTTCGATTCGATTCGCAATTCACATCACCAGTACTCCCACAGGGGTAATTCTCTTCTTCGACAAAACGATTACTACATACGTCCTTGATATCCTCCGAATTAGGGTTTTCAGACAAAACAGAGGAGGTTGAATTAGACGATTGATCATATTTATCATCATCCCATAGTAAACCCTTTACCTCCTTATGAACAGCAGAGTAAAGATTAGAGAGTAAATAATCAGGCGCATCGGGGCCGTTAAATCCATCATAAATCCCAACAAAAACCCACCCGTGTTCTTCGGAAACCACAACGTGGACCCGATCCTCACCGGCCTTCCCCTGCGCCCACTGCAGGTTATTCTGCCCCTCCAACGAATCATCATCTTCCAAACTACCATCGCTGCTGATCGTCAGCTCGTTTTGCTTCTCCGACCCGACGATCCAATCCGGTTCTTTCGGAACAACCGATTTAATCGGAGCGACAATCGAATTCTGCCCACGACGCGAAATCGTCTTCGATAGCACTCTTTGGAGGACCCGAATCAACGAGTCTTTACTCGATCTGGATCGGATTCGGAAAGATCCATGTGAGTAGCTCCTCTGAAACTGATCAGAGTTAGTATTCGTCTTTTCCATTGGGCCCGAAAAGAGGCCTCCTCGGTCGAGGGGGCCTGATAAGAATCCCCGCTCGATCGGGCCCGATAGAAACCCTCGTTCTATCGGACCCGAGACGGGGAAGAAATTGGAGGGGAGTGGGCCCGAGTGACGGGGGATGGGCTGGAGGGGGATGGAGGCGAAGGAGGTGGAGGACTCGAAGGCGGCGGAGGAGGAGTGGTCGATGGAGGTGTAGCTGTAGAGGTCGGTGGAGAGAGGGGTGGAGGTGTTGGCGCTGACGGAAGCGCCGGAGATGGAGCGGAACGTCGTCGTTTCCTCCTCCGAGTGAACTTTGGAGGAGGAGATCAGTCTGGTTTGGTCGGGTCGGACGTAGCAGAAGGAGTGGCCCAGGTCCTCGATTGGGTCGGATATGACCACCGCCGTGTCTTTTCGACGGCGGAGGCCGTTGTTTCCGCCGGTGAAGCAGACGCTGATTTTGCCCAGTCCGTTGCCCATCGCAGGGAAAAAACAAAATTAATAAAGAAGAGGATTATTCTCAGTGCTCTGAAGTTGATTCTTGAAATTTCATGGCAAAGATTGTGTGAAGAGAAAAAAAGAGGAGAGAGAGAGAGCAGGGAGAGAGAGAAGAAGAAGAAGGGTTGAAGAAGTAGACAGAGAGAGGCGTTGACTTTTGGGTGAAGATTTTTGAAATCATAATAATAGTACTGTAATACACAAATTTCTGTAATTTCTTAGTATTTTTGTTTTTTTATTGTTTTTTTCAATTTGCTCTATTTGGGTGGTGGCGTTGACTATAAGATTAAAAGGTGAAGTTAACTCATTGGAGTTGGGGGAAGGATTTTGTGAACTCTTCTGAAGAGGGCGTGGCGTACACGAATCATAGTGGGGCCATAGGATTGTGAGAGAAGGCAGGAGTGTGATCCACTCGCTTTTGGAATTGTTGAGGAGAGTTTTCTTGAAATGTCAAAAGACAAAATCCCCCCCATAAATATGCATGGGGAAGTGTGCCACGATCACCGTTGGATCAAGAGTCTGAGGTGTGATGAAGCAAGGGTTGACCGACACGTGGCATTAAAAATTCGGCAGTTCAGCTTGACACACCCTACTATGCCTTCATTTATTATTGCAAATTGATATTGTCACCCTCCAAATAATTTAATTTTTGAATCAGATTATTATTTTTAAATATTTCAAAATAGAATAGAACAGAGGAAATATAATTATGTTTGCTTGCTTACTCTCCCTCCGTCTCATTTCAATAGCCCAGTTCGGTCTTCAATACAATTTTTAAATTGTTAATATCTTTTAATTTATAATATTTTTAAAATTTTTGTATAATAGAACTAATTGAGATCTATCATATGAAATCTATATAATTATATTGCACATAAAATTCATTATAAATTGAAAGATATTAATAATTTTTAAATTGCATTGAAAATCGAACTGGACTATCAAAATGGGACGAATGGAGTAGTCCACTAGAACTTACATTTTTTGGTTGGAGGTGGGGTGGTTGAAAATTACTCCACAAGATGTGTACTAAACATTTATTGGGGCTTTTATAGTGTTTAAGTTGGTAAGTTCACTGCTAATATATGTGCCTGTCTTTATGGGGACTTCTTAATGCCTTTTGACTGTTCAAATTGTGCAAAATTTATTGAATGGAAAATTCAGGATATTTGAGAACATTAATTTTGTGCATCCCCACAGAGTTGAAAGTGGTGAAAACACCCGTCTCAGGCTGAGGCCCCGTTCCACTAACTCAAAAAATCAAAAGCCAGTTTATTACGCTTTTTGAGACAGGTCATCCCCTCACAATACATCACATAAAAAACTACAAAAAGCTACGCGTTTTTCGAGTTCTCACATAAAAAAGTCAAAAAACCAAAAAATCAAAAAACCAATCTTAGCGGAACACCCCCTGAGTTTGGACTTTGGAGTAGCTTATCACTCCCCCTCAAAAAGTCAGCAATTTGGACAGGCTTTGTTTATTGAAGTAAATGATTTTCAACTTGTATACAAAAATTAATGTCCGTACTGCATAAAGCTTTCAAAATTAATTGTCATTCTATTTAATAGGAGTATTACTGTTAGATATGTTTTCGCAAATGATAAAATAATTTGTGGAAAAGGTTTTTCTAAAAGTGCTCCTAGAGCATAGTCAATTCTTACCAATTTTTCTACCCAAACCTAAAATTTGAGTAAAAATTCTAAAAAAATTATCTCCAATATACAATACCAATTTTCTTTCCCATTTTCAGTTTTATCCTTTTTCTTTTCCAAATTTGGATAGAAAAAAGAGTTTAGCATTGGAGAGAGCTCATCCAAATTGAGCTTGTGACGCAAATTTTTACTCAAATTTGGATTAAAAAAAGGTAAGGGTTGGTGATGCTCATAGACCACCAATTTTGTCCAACCAAAACCAGTAAGGAGTGATAATTTAAATTCTGCCAGACGGCACCGTTACCTTGTGGTTAAGGGGCTCTTATCACTACGTATCCAAGTGAGATCCATACACCTTATTCATGAGCTCTAATAGTAGTAATAATTTTTCCACTATTAAGGCTAAGTTTCCATTTTCGGTATGTTTGGTATACTTCCGCAAGTTATTCTCCTTACGTATATTACTCCCTCCGTTCCAAAATGTTTGCTCCCTACGAAACTACGTGCAATTTTCAAACTAAAAAATAATGTATTTACCAAAATAATTTTCAATTTTTTTTTGCATCATATTAAAGTTCTCAATGAGTTCTATCAAACAATATCCATATTGCTTAGAAAATTATTTTTGTAACTATATTATATTTTAGTTTGAAAATTGCACGTAGTTTCGTAGGGGGCAAACATTTTGGAACGGAGGGAGTAATTGATTTGACAGCTTGTAGTCCAAAAAAATTAAAAATACCGAAGCGGAAACTCGCTCTATAATTCTTGTTAGTACGTATGCTTGAAATAGTTGTGGCCTTGTAGGTTGTCATAATTAAAGTGTCGTATAGGTAATTTGAAAACAGTTTTGTTGACAAACTGTCTCTAGTCCTATTCTGATTAGGGCACAGCAGGTCCTAATGTGATGCAAAAAAAAAAAAAAATGATTTAAATCGTTCATTGAATTCAGCTTGCTATGTAACTTACGTGTGTCGAGAAATACACTAGTCTCATTGTGAGCGACTAGAACAAAATACGTTTGTCTTGACCATTGTTTCGCGATTATAATGCTAAATTTTTCAAAACAAAACGTATTTTGTTCGGATTTCTATCGATGGCCAGTAAATATGATTTGTTTTCACATGTAACGGAATAAACAAGCAGAACAAAATCAACGATTTAAACCACTTTTAGGTCTAAAATGAGGTACATCAGATGTTGATTTTGGACTACTGAATCAAGAAATTTCAGGCCCTTTATAAAATTACATAAACGAAGATAAAGTGTGAAAATTAACTTGGACTACTGATGTTAATTGGAGTAGTATGGATCTCTAATTTTACTTTTCAATCTTGTCAATCTGTCCCTAATTAAGGGCAACCATCCCATTTGTCAACACCAGTAATTAAAAGCAAACAGGTCATATGTTGACTTTGAAATAGCTCTGTCGAGTTTTCTTCACTATATCATCACTCTAATAACTTCCAGAGGGTAGTGATGAGAACCGATAAACCTTTCTTTTTTTTTTTGCCTAATAAATGGATGAAAGTCATAACCCTATTTCAAGGGCCACATCATGTGAGATAGTAGGTTTTTTTATTTATTATAATTATTACGATTTATGTTTACATTGAAAAGTAGTTATATACTCTCTCCATCCCAAAATATTTGTCTGGTCCGTAAAACCAAGACTTACGTACATTTTTTCAAGGAAAAAATTTAAACTTTTTTCATAAATTAAAGGACTAATTGATTACTTCTAGATTGTTGAATTTATTTTTGAAAAAATTGTATTACTTTTAAATTCTTGTTTTTAAAGGAAACCCAGTGAGGGGAAAAAAAAGAAAAAAGAAAAGAGAATCATAAAGTTGGGAGGATACAACATCCAATATCGTGAGAGTTGACATTATTTTTCTTTAATACTAAAGAAAAGCCAAGTAGGAAAAAAATAACTCGGTGCGCAAGAGAACCAAAGTTATTAATTAATTAAACTACAGGAAAAGCTCAAATTTTCCACCTTCATAATTATACCCCATATCAGAATTCAAAGGTATCATAATTTCAATATTGCAAGTGGAGAACCCTCCCAAAGCCCACCTTCTCCACAATCTATTTGCTAGTCCCACCCACCCCTTGTTTGCCTTTTGTCTTCTTTAACAGCTGATCAACCTTATGTAAGATAATTTACTTTTTCAACCTTTTTTTTTTTTTATTTTTTATTATGGAGAGTGTCCCGATGAACCGAATTAATCTCTCTAGCCCCTCCCACAGACCCTATAACGTATCTGCGTGAGATGACCCTAAGGACAAATCACTGCCAGGAAATTAACTCTGCGACCTTGGAGTGGTAAGTCCCACTGAGATAAGTCGATTAACCACTGCCATAACTCTTTTTTTTATTTTTCAACTTGTTTGTGAATATTATAATTGTGCATCTTTCTTTTTTTACAGCTGAAAGCATGGTAATCTTGGAGGACTCTGCCTAATCCATTTTCTTAATATGCGCCCCACCTCGCCCCACACGCACACAAATTAAGCTTGGCCTTTACTGTAACTAGCAGCTAATTAAGTCCCTTTTTTTCTTTTGTTATCTCGCAGAGACAGAGACGGAGAGGGAGAGGGAGACGGAGAGAGAGAAAATATTACAGAATCCGGGACTATATACACCCAAAGATTATTATTTGCTGGTCACAACCGAACAAAATCATATGGTCTGTACTCTGAATAATGAAACAATTGTGTACTGTAAGGGGAAGATTTTTAAATAATAGCTATGGATCGATCTTCAAATAAACAATTTTCAGAAGAAGATCACGAGCTAATCCATTGACCCACCAATTTAATTACTACTCCATATAATAGAGGTTATTCGTTTCTGCTATATATGGATCCACAATTTTGACTTTGATTCATTTTCTGGTAATGCTAATTATTAAAAGGTGCCATAACCCACATCACAAGGTATTGTTGTTAATCATATACGAGTTTACATTTTGAACCCTTCTGACTTATTACTGCAATATATTTATCGCGAACCCTACAAAATTTTGAACAGTTATTCTCGTCCCGTCTATCGTTTTTTAAATTCGAGCTAGGTTTTACTTATTGTATCTCCGCAGAGCAGAAGTATTTAATTAAAGGGTATTGAGTTGAGATAGGTGGAAAGGTCCAAAATCATAAAATAAGACCCATACTAATCAAATAAAGTTAAATAATTTTGACAAATTAAAAAAATTGGATTTGGTTGTGTCGTTTTTCTGTACCCAGCTCTAAAGGAGGGGCCATTGGCTTTGCTGGCAACATGTTTTTTGACTTGCACTCCTGTCCACTTCAGTCAAACAAAATAGTACTCCAAGCTTCCCTCTCATAGTTTATTTAATTATTATTATTAAAGTTTTTTTATTAAAGGTTAATTAATTAAAATAGTTAACATTATTTTACTGTAGCTTCTTCGTTTGGTTTACATGGGTGACATGCAAATGGAGAAGGCGACATTAGACTTTGGATTTACCAATTATTGCCCTTGTTGGGAAGTGCTAATATGTAATTACAGGAGGGATTTTTGTACTAATTAATACTAGCTAGGTAAATACCATCACCCATGACGCACAACACCATTAAAAAGAAAAAAAAAATGTTAATTGTGCTCTCAATATTTGAGCATCGCATTTAATAAATACCCTCATCGTCGGTTAAAAGAAAAAAAAAAAAAAGGGACTCGCATTTGAGAACAAGTGAAATAAAAATTAAAAAATGTGTAAAAAAAAAAGATATTAATTGTGAGGAAATGGGTTAAGAATTTCCATACGGATTTACCAATATTCATTTTCTAAGGGTAAAGAAACTTTTATAACCAATGAGGGGTTGGTTCAGTGGTTGGAAACTTGAACTTGGTAGGACGAAGCCCAGGTTCAAGTCTCTATGACCTCTGATTGGGGCTAAACATACTTCTAACACCATCTACATTGTGTGGGCCACACGTGGTGTGATCTTAACTTCGGTCCCAATATAGGGGCGATGGGATTCCCTCGAGATAGTGGTGTGGCGTGACGGGGCAATACTCCCTGGCGGGGGTGACAGGGTGCCAGACCTGCACTTCCATTTTTGTCACAAAAAAAAAAAAAAAAGAAACTTTTATTCAAGCAACAACTATGTCCCTATGAAACCTTACTATTGTGTATAGTGTAGAACTAATATTCAAAATATATCATTTGATCACAAGAACTATTAGAGCACATAAACCTCAGAATACAACAAGAAGATATGAGAAAATATGAAATCAACGAGTAGGAAAGAGTTTTTTTTTTTTTTGAACGGTAAAAAAGATTTTGTTATCAGCCTTTGAGAATGAAAGGCGTGCTAAGACACTGTCTTAGGCTAATATTTTTCCTCTCGTGTAGGTTCAAACGGAATGTACCAACTCCAAGATTCAATACAAACGGTCACAATCTTTCCTCATCCGATGTTGAAATCTAATCTATTTTTCGTACGTAATGCAAAGCATAGAGCAAACAAAATCCTCAGGTGGTTCGAGTCATATGGGGAGGAAAATCATGGGCATGCACCATGCTTGGTCGCTGTCGTTGGCCGTCACTCATCAGCACGGCAGCACCACATCCACCTCCCACTAGCTAGCTAGCAACTACACCACTATTTGCGTTTGTCTGAATTGCCATTTGTCACATGTCACTCCTCCACATTTATTCTTGTACAAATTCTACCGATAGTATATGTTATAGGGTTAATTTGGTTAGTTAGTCGATTTGTCTCCCACACAATTGATCACGGTTTTATTCTTAGAGTCAGGCCGCAAGAATATAATTTCTTGTGAACTATCTAGTCACGGCGTTGACCATCTGTTTTTGACCGGACCAGAGAAGAAATTAGTCGAGGTGTATGTAAATTGGCTCAGACAACCTAACCGTTGAAAAAAAAGACATAGTATATAGTATATTTACAGATGTATGTAATACTTTTAGTTGGAGTAGGTTTTTGTCTTCACTATACATGGGCAATTTTGGTAGCATACCTCGTTAGGTCCACTTTTGGGTTTGGTTTTTCCAACTTGCAAAAATCAAGACTTTTCTCTTTGTCCAAATTTTGTTCATGTGGAGAATATTTCACTGTTGCATCATCAACCAAACTTGCGGAGCTTAATCTTCCGTGTTATTTTATGGAAACTGCAGAACCCAAACTCGTGCAATTTTAGTGGTGTTACAAAATGCTACCTATATATCGGATTGGTTAAATTACTACATTCGTCCCATAGTTTTAGCAAGGCTTTAGTTTGACCCTTGTTGTATTCATGAGGTTTTTTGTCATTCAATATAAATCAGAGGGGTCTAGAAGCTATCCATAACCTTAAACCCCAAATGTCTCTACCGAGGCTTGAACCCTGGTCTCGTTTGTATTGTATAACCGCTAGGCTACAAGCCCTTGGTTCGGAACCTTATATTGTCGGGGTTTTTTTTCATTTCAGCCTAGTCCCTTCGCTATCTGCGTTTAGATGTTTAGGGCGGAGAAACGTGCGATATGCTTAAATATATATCCTGAAAAATGATTTCGCACACGCGTCTGTTTCCCTTCGTGGTTATTTTACACTCGGGATACTAATGGAAGATGACAAATAAGATTCAATTTTAGAGGAATAAATTGAAATCTTGCTGCAAATACAAGGATAAGTAGTTTATTTACCTATCGAGTTGATAATTTGTTGCAAATCTTGAAATTTAGTTGTGTTTAATTTGAGCGAATAGCAACCAGATATAGTCAATTGAGGACACCACCAAGGAACTGCCTCTATACAAAGCGTAATCAAAACCCATCCACACAAAACTTGGGACCTTAAGCGATGACGTTTTTTTCATCGTATGGTTGAGCCTATTTTGACTGGCAATTTTCTTCATCCCTTCTTCTTCACGATGTCTTTATTTTTCAGTTTTGATAAATATCGTTACAAATGTATGATCCAGATTCCATCACAACACATGCGAATAATTTTGAATGTTAAAAGGAACTTAATATGTGGAAATGTCGAATAATGTATGATGCTGATGAATATGATAACATTTGAGATGTTAGGCTGAAGAGCAACTTGTTCTACTTTAATTGTTGTTAGATGCTTGCTTGTGCGTTTTTTTAAATCTAAGAAAATCTAAAAGCATCGTAGTCAATTTTTATGATGTTCCATTAACTTTTGGTCCAAGACCTTATAACTATCACCATATTAATAAACCTAAACAAACCAATCAAATCATGGCATTCATGTTAACCTTATGGCACTCCAAAAGACAATATATAGCACAAGCTAGTGTGAAGTTGAAGTTTTTTTTTCCCCTGCAGGCTGGTATGGTGTTTGATCCAGCTTACACCCACATCGTCTAATTCATTCACCGGTCCATTCAAAGGCTGATCATTCATATTAAAATTAGAAGATTCATAGAAAGCCAACCAGGTGGTGTTCCACAACACCTGACTTAAGGTAAAATAGCTTTAGCACTTAAAAGTTAGTAAGTCAAAGCCAACATGTTCCACTAACTTAAGATAGTTTATTGACTTATGATAATTGTTGACAATGGTGCCCTTATCCAGTGTTAAATGCAACCCAACACTAATAAGTCAAAAAGGTAATTCGGATATTTCACAGTAGAAAATTATACTTTCCGCCAAAGTTTTATCCTGAAACAAGTTGACTTAAGAGTGTATGTTTTTGTTGTGGAATAACCTGGCTTGACGCGTTTTTGCGAATGTTAAGTCAGGTATTAAGGCACGGGGCTAATGTTGAAGCTTTTTAAGGACTTTGAGAGGAGGTAATTGTAAAGTCCAAATTTTGGTACAAAAAGTTCAAACTCTTGTACTACTAACACAATTCTCTTCACACGACCGTAATCTCTTTTTGGTTTGTTCTCGTTCTTCTGATTAGGACATCCTATCCGAACAATATTCATTTATTCAATGTGTAAAAGTAGCCTTTGTGATTACAAAAGTCTGTTGAAAACCATGTCAATATATTTACAGTGAGACTAGCTAGTGCCCTTTTCCAGTCGGACAAAGGAAAAATAGAAATCCTCATTTCCCAACACCGTACTGTGGGGTGTAGACCTTGTTCCCGGAACCAGGGGGTCTGTAGTGTAGTGAAATTCTGGCCGTCCAAAATATTTTTGGACGGTCTAGATTTTAAATAAATTATTCGCGCAAACAGACAGGCCCCTGCTTCCCTTGTTCCCCATATTTAAATTTTCATATATGTTCATGATCAGTGTGTTTTGAACAAGTCTCACTTGTGGGTTATGTAATAAAAATAGCTTAAACAGTTAAACAAAGAAAAGACGTCTCGCGCTTCCAAAATAGAAAACAACTCACTCTTAAATTGAAAAGGTGTTGAAGAAAAGAATCTGAACGAAGATCATATTGTCACTAGCTAGATGGATTCCAAAATTCTAATTTCCCATCTGAATTCACACTGTGAGTACATAACGATATAATTTAGTCTTTAAGCGAAATGCATGTATAGTATTCCACCATCTCCATTTGTAAATTAATTTTAAAACAAAGAGAATATTTTTTGTTCCACTTTCTAGTGCTACTTTTATGGATGTTTCCTTCTTCTTTTATGATGAAGACAACATTAAAATAAAGAATTGGTGCAAATGACTTCCAATGCTAAGAACCATAAGCTACTTCCAAACACAAAAGCCACCGGCTTCCATCAAGTACAAGATGCTTTTTGCTTTTCACTCACAGATTATCCTGTAATTAAATTCTAAATTAGGGATAACACAGCTGTTTCATGTTTTTAGCTCACCTAATGGGAACCCGCAAGTGGTATTGTCTCGGGACTGAGGGATTTCCTCCCACCTAAGGTCTCAGGTTCGATTCTGCTTGCCAAAAAACTCTTAGGGTCACTGAGGGTTATGCCTGGTTGTTACCTCCGCGCAAGCTGGCCTGCATATCCGGTTATCAAGAAAGAAAGAAAAAACTCACCTAATGGGCTTCCACGGTTCTACAACATAAATTTTGCACACCATAATAGGCCCAATGGGCTGGACTAAGCCCCAACCACTTAGATCAGCGGCGCTGGACTTGGGTTTCATTAAGGAACAAAATGGCTTGGGCTGTAATGGTGAAGTTGGCCCACCCAAAGGACCTCCCAAGTCCCAAGGATAGTGAAAGCTTTAGAGGGCCCATCACCCGTTAATAAATCTCGTTTTTTTAAAAAAGAGAGAAAATTGCATAGATAACCATAACAGTTTTTTTAATAAATCTCGTTGAAACGGTTAATCATGGGTCAAAACCCAGATACCAAATGATATGTGATCGAAGCAAAACAAATCAAAACTGCATTTTGGTAGGTTTGTTCCAGTGTGTGTAGAACACAAGTTTTTATTTGTTTTGTGTTTCGATCACATATTATTTTGTATTCAATCCATAATTATGTGTTTTGACGAGATCTAATGTATGAATGGAACCGTTTAATATTTAGATGTCCGAGAAGCAGCCGGGAAAACACAAATTGTACAGTATGCAGTTTTAGCCAAAACTCCTAGCAATCCGACTCCCTTAACTTCATCATGACCATAAAAGGCATGTCAGCCCATCTACTTTCAACTCTATCCACCATTTCCAGCAGTTATTGTTAAACCTTCCCCTAACAACGATAATCTACACTTACACTATTGCACTGTCTAGTACCGTACTGTGCCCGTCTACACCTATTGTGAGTATGTGTATAAGTGTGTGTGGTTCTAGGAAATTTGGGTTTTATGTCATTATGTGACATTGTGTGTAAGAGAAGCCGACGTGATGATATGAAATAAGAAAAAGAAAAGAAAAGAGGATGATGTAATGATTGTCAATAATGATCGTGAATGATACCTATACATTTTGAGACGGAGGTAGGTAGTATTACATAACAAGAATGATTCATAGCCAATGAATTTGGCTATTATAATCCTATTGGACAAATAGTCTAAATAAAACTATTAGTGAGTACGAAATTAAGGCGTTAGTAAATTTATACCATCTCATGTGAGTCTAATGGTCCAACATGTAAATTTTTCTTTATATGGTAGTAATAATTAGGACTTTTAACTTATGGATATATTTTTTTACTAGTAGAAAATATGCATTGGCATCTTGTTAAAATGAAGTAATTAAGCTGACCCGTTAGGGCATTACCCAGAGGTCCCGGGCACCGAGTTATCAAAATTATGGAATAGGAGCGCGCCTAATCGCTAGAACACAAGCACACTAATACCTTGACATGTGAGTCCTATATTGGGGTCCTATTTTCAGGGGATCATGTGATGTGACCCCTCTGTGCCTACATTGGATCTGCCCCGGATGAAGGTAGAGTTCCTTAAAGATTTCTAGCAGAATTCATAAAAGATTTGTTAGACCGCGCGTAGACTTCAAAAGCTGTTATATTTGGTTCTATTTTAAAATTAGCTCTATGTAAGAATTCAAAGTCTCTGGAAATACAATACCACAATAGTCTCTCTTCACTAATTGACTTGTGGCTTGTATTGAACAAACTCCCTTATAAACCAAGGCATGATCAGAGGTATTTGGCAGAAAATTTCCATTTTGAGTGTCTGGTAGTAATTGTTGAAATTCTGAATGTGGTCATTCTCAATGCAAAGATTTCCAATTAAACTGCTAAAAGAAATATGGTTTGATTTCCTCTAAACATAAATGTCAAAGTTAACATATGGCACTTCCCGTTTGCTGAATAATGGAAGAAGAAAGAAATTTATTTTTATTTTAGATTTTGATCAATTTAAAGTGCAATAAAATATTTGGAGGAGACTCTGAGGGCTTGCTTGATTGGTTGGCCATTAGAGATGAGATTGAACTGCAAAAAAAAAATCTATGAAATCGTATTTTCAATATGTTTGTTATCCTCTCATTTTTTTTATTAATTCGACCAAACCCTGATGTATTTTGTAATGAGGATAACCAAAGAAAGTTGTGGTATGCCATAGAGTGAGAATAATGAATAAAAACTTATTCATGAAATTACCAAGCGTCTATTGATTTTCTTTCACAATATTCCTCCTTTACCTGAAAAATAGTACCGGTGATTTCTCCTTCGATTTCGCCAACCTTTAGGTGCCCCAAGAGTTTTCCGATCTGGGTCTGAATCTGAGAGCTTTGGCTAATCAAATTCAATGTCAACTTTCCTGAAAACAAAGATGAATTAATTAAGCAGATAAAAGTGACGCTTTTGGAACGTTCTTTTCTTTTCTTTGTCCTTTTTTCTAATGAAGACTTTTTAGAATATTGAACTTGTTTGAAATTCAATAAAAAACGCGTCAAAGTTCAATCTGCCCAAATCCATAGCGGAATATTCACGGCCCACAGAGATCTATTTACTTCTTTCAATAGAGCGAGTCCATTTTGGCAACTGATTTTGAGGAGTATCTCAATCTAGTGAGTAATTGATTTTCACACTCCTTTTTTTATCATTTAATTTGTACTTCTTTTTTGTCTTTATTCATACTCGCTTCGTCCACATTTGTTGGTTCTTATTTCAAATTCGTGACATTTTTTATTGCTTAAGTAATAAAAAATGACACGGATTTCAAAACATGGACCAACAAATGCGGACGGAGGTGTATAAATTTACGACAACTTTTAATGTGAGAAAATTTTGAACAAGTAAAGGATAATATTGTAATTTCACAAGCATAAAGACGAAAAAAGGAATGCGAATATAAATTTAGGGATTGTGAAAATCACTCTCATTCTTTAAGTGGATGACTACAAAACACATTCTGATCATAATTCAAAAAGCTAAAAAATTGAAAAGTAGGCTCCCAAACACCCCCGCACTTCTAGAAAAAAATGACTTTTAGCAGTGGGTGCTGAAAACGAATTACTTTGCTTAAGTTACTCAGAAATCTTTTTAAAAATTCAGATAAAAAAAAAAGATTCTTACCGACCAAACAAAAATCGAGTTCCAGTAGCTAAATTTCATTTTAAGACACGTGGCGAGGCTTGTATAGTCTAGCAAAGAGTGATGACCAATGACATCTAAAAATTCAAGAAAAAGGGGGTGAAGTACATGCGTAGCAAGTCATTATCATGATTAATTAAGCAGGCTGCAGGGGTTAAAAATCTGGAGTTAAGCTGTCTAGTCTCCCATTGGACATTCAATTCAATTCAATGTGAAGAAAACGATTGCAGAGAGTCCTACTTTGTTCGGTTTGCTAGGGAGTTTTCCTAGTTTTTCATTGGTTTTACGTACACTTTTGTTTTGATGGCTAATGGGTTCATCAGTAAATTTTTTTTTTTTTTTTTTTTGTTATTGGACAATATCAGTAAGTGTCCAATCGAATCATACTGTGAACAAAAATTATTTAAAACCGGAGACGATAGCTACAACTTCTCCGTTCTATTTGGCGCCGCCACTATTTTATCGATAAGGCCTAAGAGCAACCCAACAATAACTCCTCAAAAAAGTTTGTGAACAGTGCATATATCTATTATAACTTGACACTTTTTCTATCAACACTCCAACATCACTCCCTATTAC
>JAXBDA010006840.1:0-19427 GCA_036023075.1 Gaultheria prostrata
CTAAAATAGAAAAGAAAAAAGAAAAGGACTTGGTTGTATTGTTCACAAATATCCAAGGGCATTTCAGTCAATCAATAGAAAAATCTAACGGTGTTAGTGTTTAGTTAACGGAGTGGGGGAATCTAGATAATATTTTGTAAAGCAAGGGAGGTCATTGTAATTTCAGAAACCTCAGGGGAGGTCTCTGCATTTGTCAGAAACCTCAAGGGAGGTTAGTGAAATTTACCCTTTCGTCTATTGGTTAGTTCCTTTAGATGTTCCCGGAGATCTAAGTGACAAGGGAAGCAAAATCTAGAGAAGTGCGCCCACCTCAAACCCCCAAAAGAGAGAGAATGAAATGTTTACTAAAGCAGGATATAGTCTTGAATTAGTAAAATTACTGAAGAAGATAAAACTTGTGTCACTCTAGTTTACAACGGAAAAGTAAATAGTACTACAATGTAAACCAGGATCGGTGACTTGTTTCCAGCCTCTCATAGTGAAATTGGCGATGCGTTGGTAATGTCCAAATGGAGAAAATCTATTCCTAATGGTCTTGGTTGCTAGTACCATGATTGCACAAAGCGGGAGAGAGGGCTCGTGGTTTTGTGATCACTTTCCCGATAAAACCTCTCAGACTAAGAAACCAATGCTGATGATTTTATTAGGCAAAGAGAGTCAGGTGAAACAGCAGGTTCAGGATGGGAAAAGGACAGAAAGAACAAGGAAAGACCACAAAACATATGGAACATGCAATCAATAGGACTAGAGGAGTTGGCTAAAATTCTGAACAGTTATCTGAAACCACCAATCAGTCAAGTGGAAGAAACAAAATACCAGAGTACCCTAAGCCCTAAATGAAAAACAAAAAATGAATAAAAACCTGAAGATATTTTGGAACTAATGGAGATAGGACTTGTAACCCTAGATTATGAAGATAAGACATCCTGCTAGTTAAAGTGAATCAGGAGCCGTGAATTGTTCCAGACCTCTTGCA
The DNA here is from genome assembly GCA_036023075.1 of Gaultheria prostrata. NCBI lineage: Eukaryota > Viridiplantae > Streptophyta > Magnoliopsida > Ericales > Ericaceae > Gaultheria > Gaultheria prostrata. Next base: position 977 of record JAXBDA010006840.1, read on the forward strand.
GTTGGATATACACCGCGAGGATTTTGCAGTGTAAATATTAGGCTATGCTAGGCTTACCAAAATTTCGGGATTCTCACATGCCAATGGTAACTGCGGAACTATATCTCCATGGCTTGTCTCAAGACACTTCAAAGAAAACTGTAGTCTTAGATTTCAGTACTTTCTCATTTCTTCCCTGAATTGAATAAACGACCCACAGATAAGGTGACCTATTTTACTCCTGAGTATTGTTTTCCAATTCAGTTGTGCTAAGTAATGCTGTTCCTTTTAATAGACAAGGCATCTTCTATTGATCAATTCATTTTGTCATGACTGAAAGATGGATACGAAGAAGCCACAGGTCTTACTCCGCACTATTTCAAAAGCCACTTTTCCTGAGCCAATCATCTCCAACTTCAATTCACAATTAGTTTGCAATTTCTCAAACCAACTCATAATCATTTCTCACAGATTACGGATTTATTCGAATCCCACATCACATATGTTTCAAATCGTCCTAGTGATGCCAAGGTGGATAACAAACTGAACACCAAACTATAATAAAGGCAAAAGATAAAGGAATCACAAAGCACCACCTGCCCCGTATGGAACAAAGACAAGTCCATGAAAAAATTGTGTCACCTCAATTTCATGCTTTAGTGGGTAAACAAAACGAATGAATGATACTTTTTAGTTACCGTATTATAGTGGTTGAAATAAAACGCCTAGACTCATGTGTAATGCCACATCAGTGTATGCTCCAATATGGCAATCATTGACCAATACAATAACATCTAAGGCTAGCTTAGAAGATAATGGAAAGTGGAAACATCAAAGAACATTAAAAATCAAATACATCAACAGAGGCAAAGTTCGTTGCAATTACCAAGATACAAAAGATGTTACATGAGCACTCATCATACGTAGTGATGATAAAAGACATTACAGCTGAACAAGCTCCTTCTACAGCTAGAAACTAAAACAAAATATTACGTTAAAGATTATAGCATAGGTTCAACATCGTAAGACATCACTCAAACAGGTGATAGACTTTCGATGAATTGATTAGAATATTCGTAAAGTCCCCTTCGTGCATAACTTGTAATTTCACGTGGGGCCAACTCACAAATCACCTTCATTGTCCTGCACTCAAGATTACATGAAATGACTTTGCCCCGGATATAGAACAGCACTGCGAGGTCATTTTCCTTTGTTCCTTTCACAACACTTATCACGGAAATTATGCAGTTACTTTTACCAGGCAAAATTAAGGACGTTAGATCTACCCGGTCCTTGACAATCCAGCAGAAGTCATCTTTGCCCATCTCAAGAATGTTAAATTCCATAGCATCATGAGAAGGAAGTTGAATAAGAAGCAAACGGCCACCACATTCTCCGAAATAAAGCATATATTTTGAAAGATTAGGGTCTGAAGGCACTCGAATTACAGTAAGCTTCTCTGTATCCACATCCAGTCGAGAGTAGACGTGCTCGTGCCTCGAGCGATTCCCCCTCCATGCCTTGCAACTCATCCAAATAATTGCTCCATTCCAAATGGCACTACGTCCGGAGTCAATTGCAGGTATGAGACTCACATCCTTCCAAGACGCACATTCGGAAGTGTATATAGCCAATTGGGAAGAATTAGGGTGCTCAGAACTACTAACCAACACAACCTTGTAATTTGGTGATTTTGTTGGATCAAAAAACAAGTAAGGCACATACTGAGAATACCATTCAGATATAATGCCACTAGGTTTGGGAAGTTGTTTGAACTTTTGGGTGGTTAAGTTACAGACAATATAATTCCTATCTCTATCGCAACACAACATTAAGCCATTGGAAGAGTTATTTACACTTACATTTGCTGAAGATGTTGATAGAACACGGTCGAGAAAGGTGAAAGTCGGGAGACTAGTGCGGCAGTGGCCAGCGACGGAGACAGGCAAAACTTTGCCATTTAAGCGTCGGGTTTGCTTCCAATCGGAGTTCAAGTTTACGCCGGAGACCATAGGAGTGGGATTACGGCGGGTGTGTTTGATAGCAAAGTGGGAGTCGGAGATGAGAGAGAGCCAGTGATTTGATACACACTTGAATTTCATGAGGGGTTTAGCCGGCAATCGTAGGAGTATCTCAGTTAGCAGATCAACATTGCTCGCGATGATTTCTGCCGCCGGCGAGTGTTTCTCCGGTAAGGTTGATGAGCAACATCGCTTCATTTTCTTCGACATTTTTGCCGCAGAGTTGTGCGGAAGGGTTTGCGTATATCCATTTGGGGCTGGTTCACATTTGCAAAGCACCCCCTTTTATCCCCACACTTATTTTTTGTCTTTATTCAACTTGAAATTATCAAATTACCCTTACTTCAAGAGTCACCTTTTCCATATGAAGGGCAATTTGGTAATTTCAGGTTGAATAAAGACAAAAAGGGAGTGTATGGGGATAAAAGGGGTGTGAAAATCATTTCCCTTTCCAAATTGCAATTACCGCTCAATTTTGAGTGAATTACACATACCTTCCCTGAGCTTTGGCTGGATAACACTAGATCCCCTGACATACTAGAAATTGCATCCCCCCTCCCCTCCTCACGGTATAAAATTGAGTACCCTCTCTCTTATTGGTTGAAATAGTGCTGGTCCCATTGACTCATCCCACCAAAATGTAATGTCATCCTTATCAAACAGTCAATTGCAAGGGTGAAACCTACATCATTTCAACCAATAAAAAATTTTGTTTACCCTATTTTAATGAGTGTGAACAAAATTGCACTCCCCACCCGTCAACTTTCCGGCAGATGTGGAAAATATGTGCACCAAGATCAGTGCATTGAACATTGTTGATAAAGCCCTCCCGAATCCCAAGGCCTAGGGCTGGTAATTCTACTTGTTCTTGTTCTATCTGTCCCAATCGTGTTTGAATCAAATGTTAAAAATAACTCAAGGATCAATCGAATTCGGAAGAGGATGTGAAAAAAAATTGAGGAGAGGAGGAGATTTAACATGTCTGAATCCCCATCCTACGATTCGTACCCACCTCGGTTTTTTTTTCCCCCTTCCTTTAGCAATGCACATTTTCCCATTCTTTCTACATATGTTCTAATTACAAGTTATAAACATAGGTTTCTTTCTCCTAATATATAACCATGAATTTATTATCATACTCGATGCGAAACCCACAAATTATTCTTCTATTGTTTCATTTTTTGTTTTTCTATTTTTTGCAATTTTTAAATTTTGGTTTTAGGAGTTTGGATTTGGGGGGATGCCCGATCTCTGTTTGGGGATGGAGTACAATGTTGTGCGGCGGGCCCCCGGAGAACCCAACCGCAACCCAAGATTATTGATGGCTATGAAGTTGGAGACGTAGCAAACCAAACATATGCGAAAATAGGGAGAAACCAAACCAAAAGCAAAACAAATAAGAGAGACACCAAGATTTACGTGGTTCGGCTTACGGATGTAAACGTACTCCACGGGGCAAGCAAACGAGAGAGGATTCCACTACGTGAAGAGAACAATGCTCTGAAGAGCTACAATGGTGACAAAGCAAAACAAACTCTCACAAGAGTCACTCACTAACCCCAGTTACAAGTTCTCTCACCAAAACCCAATTGGAATCTCTCACCGAACAAATCTCTCTCATCAAGTCTCACAATACCGCTAGGGTTTTAACAAGGGGTGAGCACGGGTCGGATCGGGTCGGGTTTCGTGCCACCCGACCCGAACTATACGGGTTGGAAAAAAATTAGACCCGAAACCGACCGAACAACCGTTAGAAACCGCCCGATATGCTGATTCGGATTGACCGGATCGGTCCGGTCGGGTTGGCCGGGTCTGAAACAAAAAAACAAAAAAACAAAGAGACAAGATCTAATTTAGTTTGAAATCACAACAATTTACTTTGAAATCACAACAAAGAAAGCTTTCAGATCTACAACAAAGAAAGCTTTCAGAAAACGAAGCTATTGATGAACGACCATAACTGTATTAACTAGGTTTTCGGCAATGTACTCTGTAGATCCAGTTGCTCCGGTGGTGGTCGGCAAGAGGCGTCGACTGTGCTTGCTACTACTGAGGTTGTGTTGCACGATGGGTGTGGTTTCTAAAGAGTAGAGGAGGAAGAAGATGCAGATCCGGGGAGAGAGAGAGAGAGATGGGTGTTTGAAAGTAGAGGCAAGATGAAGAGAGAGGAAAATTGATTTGATTTTGTTTTGGGAAAGTGAAAGTCACAGTTGGGAAAGGAAAAGGACGGAGAAAAGTAAATACTGGACACTCCCACTACACTCTGTGTAATTACTTGTCTTGGAAATTTAAACCTTTGAAACAGACAAGTCTTGGAAAGCATCGAAAGTGCTGCTATTTCTCCATTTCCCCATATATACAGGCGTACAACACCACTCATACCAGTATTAATAATATCCTAGTCGGGTCGGGTCTCGGGTTGGTCGGTTTTTCAAAATTTGAACCGACACCCAACCTGAAAACCGATTTTCTGAGACATCTAAATCCGTAACCGACCGACCACTGGGTTCCAAACTGCCCGAATCCCTTCGGATCGGGTCGGGTCGGGCGGGTTGAACGGGTTCTTGCTCACCCCTAATTTAAATGTTCCACATTCTCTTGGTCGAGGTTTAATTGTGAACTTGGGAGTCTTCTGGCTATCTTTTGCCATGGTTTAAATTCTAAGACATGTCAATTCAACTTGTTGTCTGATGAAGAATTCCTGAGTAAAAAGGTTGAAGAGAGTTGGGACTATCTTGATGAATTAGCCCAAAAGCCCCAATTTTGCGAGTTGACTGAAAGTGAGAGGACCAATTCTTGTGCGAGGGAAGATGAGGAAATAGAACTTGAGATGACCAATTGTTGTGCGAGGAAAAATGAGGAAATAGAACCCTTGTTCTTTAATGAAGGGGTTTTTTGAGCTTTGAAAGAAATCTCAGAGGTTAAATGGGATGATGAGCCTGATTTCGATTGGGCTCCCCAGGAGGATTTCAGTTGTACACTTGATATGCCAACGGAATCAGAGGTTAAATGGGATGATGAGCCTAATTTCGATTATGCTCCCCAAGAGGATTCTAGTTGTACACTTGTTATGCCTTTTCATGAGAAAACTTTTGAGGCTAATGCCACTAGCACTTCCATTGAGTCTCCTCCACCACAAGAACTTGAAAGAGTCGAACTAATTGATTTTCTAGGTGTTGATAATTATGACTGTGTTTACAATCCACTTTTTAGTGAATCTTGTCAACACTTTGAAAATGAATTTGGTTCGCATTATGCATTTGGTGGAACTTAATTTCCTTAAGCGACTATTGCTATCACTCAACTCTAAGTATCTTATCTAATGGCATGGTTGTCTACAATTTTTAACGGAGGGCTTGAAATGAGGTGATATGCTCGTACTAGTAGCTTTTCGTAGTACAACAAATGTTTGGATTTCATGTGAAAGTAGTGCATTGCATTGTTTCTATTTTTAGTTTTGTTGGTGGTGGTCTGGTATAGCCACCTTGCTTTGGCAAGGGAGAAAAGTACTACCCGTTAATCGCGTGAAGATTTCTTCGTTGGGGACTTGGCTTTTACGGAGCAAGTCAGTTCTAATCGCTTTCTTCGAATAGGTAGTTGTGCATTTCAGTCTTGACAGGTGACCACGCCTACCGCACCAGCCTTGGTAGTTTGGGTCTAATTTGGGGCGATAGCAGCGTTCTGGAGCCCTAAGCAAAGGTGTCATTACGTGTGGCGGCTGTTAGTCCTATAAAATCTTCGGAGACGACTCTGTGCGACTAGGCTCTGGTTCCATTTGGAGACCGAAAGAGGAGACCATGCAATCAGTGCCAATGACGAAAAGAGGAAAGCAAAGAAAATTCCTCAAACTTGGTCGAGGTGTTAGAGGTTGACATCCCTCCTGTCGGTACATTTTTGTTCTTTCCCTCCGTACTTTAGTTCTCTTGCATTGAGGACATTGCAAATTTTAAGTTGGGGGGAGGGAATAGTATAGTTTGCACATACATATTCCATTTTGTGTTTAAATTTTTTGATTTTCAAATAATATTTTGTGTAAGCTTCCCTTGTTAGCAGGTTTTTCATGCTAGATACCTTAACTATGCTCAATTTTGCTAATAATGGCAAGAGTCGGTACCCCAGTGAATTCGGTTGTGTGTTTGGACCCATCTCATATGTATATACATGAAATCCATTGAACAAGTTGAGCCGTTGTTGGTCAAGTATCGTGCATTGGTTAGAGTGGAAATTCATTTCAAAGCATCCCATGCTTTTTTTTCTCATTTCTCGCATTTGCGTAAATAACACCCTTTTGTCGTGCTTGAGTAGTGTAAATATCTCGTATGCATCATATTGGAGTTGTTGGCGTACGTAGGAAATGATACAAGGCAATTTTGCATGATTATACCACATATGAGTCACCTTGATCCTTATTTCGAACTAAGTCTGATCCAATTTTTGCTAATCTTAATGAGCCGGATGTTTGGAGGGATGTTAAGGGAGTGTGTTGTGATATTCTAATGTAATTGGGGTTGATTTGAATGATGTGAAAGCTGGTGAGTTGAGGAAAAAAATCTGAAAACCTTATGTAATCTCTCTTCTCCCAATTTATAAACTAAAAAGCCCCAAAGTTCTATCTCCCACCACTCCAAGTCCTATATTGACCCATCTCTCTCAAACCACAAATGTTACCTCTTATGGCTCTAATTCTGTATAATAATAAAAAAATATATATTGTGAAAGAGCTAAAGAGGAATTAAAAGAGAGTTGATTAATTACCGTGTTAAGAGGATTGATGAGACATCCAAGGAGTTAAATAATTTGGATGAAGAGGATGTCAAGGAAGATGGCAAGTGATGTCGGTGGTTGAGTTTAGTATCTATCTAGTAGTTTAGGCATCTCTTGGGTAGTTAGCATTATAGTGGTGGCCAATGGGTAGGTGAACCAAGCTAAAATATGGTCATCGCTCGTTTTGTGTTCCCATTTTCTTGTACCCAAGGTCATTATAAGCCAATAAAGACCTTACTTGATTCTATGTACGCTACGTTAACTCCACGTGATGCATGGTTGATATTTATATTTATCTAAGCATGATTTCCGTTCTAGTTAGCTTAATTGTGAATAATTAGTTACTTTCATCTTTCGGCGCCTTAGCATGCGTAGCTTTTTGTCTCTCGCTATTGCATTTACTCGCTAGCGCCTGTCATGGGATGAGATGGCTTTTCATGTGTTAAAAAATTCGAATTTGAACGTATCCTTGTGAGTTTCTGGAATCAAAGCTTGATACGGTGCATGTGTTTGACTATTTTGGCATAGTTTGTTCACTTTAGTTCATGGCATGCATTTGCGTGGGTTGCACCGAATTGGATCTAACGGGGTGTGTTCGAATCTTGCCTACTTTTTGTCAATTGAGCATAGGTTTTATATCTTTAAATCCGGGAAGTTTGCATAGCATAATGTAGTAAATTGGTTAGCTATACCTCGTTTACTCCGGACGAGTAAAGTTCAAGTTGGGGGGTGTGATGAGCCCCTAATATTGTACATATCCGGGCTCATCTAGCTCGTTTAGATCACACACGCGCGCATTTTAGCGCTTGATATGATTGATGTTTGCGCAAAGTGTGTTTTTGGTAGTTTCAGGTAAAATCATGGAATAAAGCGTATTTGAAGCGTTCCGGGATGAATCTCAAGGATCCGAGGGCCACGTGTCCCATGTCATCCCACCACCGAGCCTCGAGAGCCAAGACACGAAGATTTGGCTAAGGCTTGGGAAGTTCAAAGGACACTCGATCAAGCCGGAGGGCTAAACCCGTTTCCAAGGCTTGCAAAGACTCCCGGTTATATCCGGAAGTACCTAACGTCCCGCAATTCCATGGAGGACAATCACCGAAGCTTAGAAGTCAATTCAAGGAACTTTGGAAGGTGCAAGGAAGGCCCGGAAAAAAGGAACAAGAAATCTAGAGCTATGAGTCTCGAGGAAATCTGACACACTGATAGGAAAAGGCTCATAGCTCTCAAGATACAAAGTCCATGAAGATGAGATCAATTGGGTTTGAAAGTATCAATTGGGTTTGAAAGTAGACTCATAGAGCTTTCCAACGGTTCAAGAATCGCCGCATTCCGAGTTCGGACGAAGCCTGGGAGTGCCTGCGAAGTCGGATAAAAAATCTACCTGAAGAAGCAAGTTGGATTAATCCACAGGCAGAGGTGGATCGATCCACTCTTGCCCAAAAGCTGAACAGAGGACTTTGGATCGATCCACTTCTGCCTTTGGATTGATCCACTTTGTGGACGGGGAGTTTCTAAGCTACTTGGATCGATCCACTCTTGCTTGTGGATCGATCCAAAGGGTCCGGATAACCTTTTTGGAGCTACTTTATGGATATTTTGTGAGAGTGATTTGTATAAATATCCCCTCTCTCCTCTCTCTCAAAAACACTTTTAATTCAGTCATCTTTTTCTTATTTTGCTCTCTTCTCTCTCCTCCATTGTTCTGGAGGGGTTGAAGCTTTAATTTCTCAAGAACTCAAGTAAGATTAGCTTGTACTTTAATTTCTCGTTTATTAATAGTTGTTGTAATCTCCGAATCTACGCAGAAATCTAGTTTGTTCATGTTTTTACCGATTAAATCTTATCTCTCCTCTTTCAGTCATTTCCTTTGAAAACTCAAGTTTATAGTTGTTGTTTGTTATTTTCCTAAGGTTTAAAGTTGTAGGCAAGTGTACGATTTTCATAGAAAATCAGTTTTTAGAGTCATTTGTCATGTTCTTTATTTCCTTCAATTTTCTAGTTAAGTTTTCTAGCTTAATGGGTGAGTAGTTTAATTAGGCTTGGTCATGGGGTGATTAACACTCCACGACTCGGGTTGATCCGTTCCTCTCGTCAAAAAGGCATACACCGTTTGTTTATCAAAGATTTGGGATTGATTTTATGTATCAAAATTCGGGTTTGTTAACCCCTTTGATCACGCGTAGCCAAGGGCTTGACTACTTGGCACGTGTGATGCTTAGGGCTATGGCAACCTAAAGGTTTGTCTAAATGGCACAAGAATTTTAATCTTTGTGAAACACATTTTCTAGTTAATGGTTTTAAACTCTAAATCTTCCGTTCGGGATCATCTAACGATGCCCCGAGCCGGTTATCGAGAGAGGATCGGATTAGCCTTGGTTGTGGTTTGTTGAAATCTCCTAGACTTAGCTTTGCTTTTAATTAGTCTTTTTAATCTTCCGAGTCATTCACGAAGTCGAGTGAATTCCACCCCTAAATCACAAATTCAAGTTTGCCGTTTCAAGGCTAAAAACCCTCACGCGCAAGACAATTTTCATGCTCGGTACGTTCGGTCCCTGTGGATTCGACCCGGTACTTCCAGTTACTATGCTACCACCGACTTAGCCCTACACTTCGGGCAAGCCTACTAAATAAACAAAGTCGGGTGCAAAGCAGCTATGCACATGCAGATGTTAGATATAAATTGGTATTTAGAATTGATGTCGGGGCATCAGTATCTTGTACCATGCTCGTTTACCTTTATCGGGAACCGAATGTTCTACTCAATAAGGCTGCTTCTGATTTACGATGATCTGATATCATCGATTTGATTTTATAAAATAGGGGTGGGGCAAAATCCGGTATCAACACTCACGACTGCCTCTTTCAAGTCATGTACTCGAATTCAAGAATTGAATAAAGTTGTCAATTTGAAGTAAGTTTTCTACTTTGAGTAAATTAAGTCAAACATTGATTGATATAGTCTCTACTTTAATTCTTTAAAGTCTTCTTTTGATTTCTTCAAGTCTTCCTTTTTTATTTATTATAAGTTATTATGTTCACTATGTTTGTCCATGCTCTTGCTCTTCTACTATGTTTGTGCTTCCGCCTTTTTGTGATTTCAATGAGCTAATGGGCGGTATAGACACCCCAATTTTGATCTAAGAACGCTCTCAGTCCTTCCCGATGATGAGAAAGTGTCAAATGTATCACAACAAAGCTTGAACAAGGTCTTAAGGAGCTAATCAAACGTCTCAAACCCTTCAAAACCTTACCCCAAGAACCAAGAAAAACCAAAATTTCCCTAAGGGCACTTGAGCGCTCAATTTGAAAGAGGCCCAACGCTCAAGTGGTGAGCATTTGAGTGCAGGATCATTTTCTACAGGTGCTGCAGATTCGCGTGATGATGGGAATCTCTGCAAATCCGGCTCCTCTAGCCTTCCTAAGTACCTAATCTCACATGCCTAATACCCTTATTAGCCTAAATTGCCCTTTACCCCTAACCCAATTTTAAAACCCATTTCACCTCCCAAAATCTCTGTATAAAAGCCACCCCATTCCTTCATTTTCAAACTCTACAGGCTCCCATACTCTCTCACTACAGTCCATCATCTTCCCTCACTACAATCCAAACTTCTTCTTACTAAACCCCACTGAAATCCTTAGTTCCCATTACCAAAATCTTGTTTTTCTCATAAAAGGTCCAAAAAACATTTGCAAAACTCATGTTCTTGCTATGGTTTAGTCTGATCAGCCTTCGTTCAGTGTTATACCATCATCAAAACTCATTCTCCAAGCCACAACCTTCAAAAATCATCCTAAAAATCCAAGTAAAGCCTCGGTTTTCCTTTGGTAACCCACCAAACGTGTTCAAACTCTGCAAATAAGCCCAGTTTCCACTTGACCAGCCCTAAATCAGTCTTTAAATCCCAACCCAAGCTCTATCCAAAAACCAAGCTTAAAGTCCTTGTTTCAAGCTTTTTTAAGGTAGAAATACCTTGTGATTATATCATTTTGCACTTTTGAGAGACCCAACAGACCCATACTGGTTCCTCACACCAGTTGTGGGTCTATTTTGGTGCCAAATAATCAAGGAAATAATTTTTGAGGCTCAAAGTCAGTTGTTGGCTTGAGCGCTCAAGTCAAGCTATTGAGCGCTCAAGTGCCAATGATCTCTTCTCAGTATTTTCTTATCTCATAGGTTCAAATCATGTTCTTTTCCTCTTTTGTTGACTGTTTTAATCAAAGTAAGTTCATTCATGAGCTGATCAGTTTGAGAAGAAGACTAAAAAAATTGAGTTTTTGAAGTGTAAACACACCAAACAAACCTCATTTTGTCTTCGAGGCCACTATTCTTGTCCTAAAGATGTTGAAAGCCACAAAACTGATCTTGTTTGAATAAAAAAGAGCAAAACAGAGGTGATCAAAGGCAAAATGATGTTTATCCAAGAGCATGACTTGAGCGCTCAAGTCCTCTAGTTGAGCACTCAAGTCCTCTTTCCCATTTACCTTTTATTTTGATAAATCAATCCAGTGGGGAGATATGTTTATTCTCTTACAGTCATTTTCATCAAGACGGGTTCTGTTCATGGTCATTTCAACTCTTATAAGTGGAAAAATCTAAGTTTTGAAGTTCGTTCTTTATTTGAATCAAACGTTTGAAGTCGAAAAGCATGATAAACAGAAGGAAAAAAGACGCATTTTTGAGAAAAGAACCCAGAAGGAATAAGAGTTGATGGCCTGAGGGGGGCCTTGAGCGCTCAAGTCCCCCGCTTGAGCGCTCAAGTCAAAACAGTGAGCAGACCCCCCCTTTTTGATAAAATAGTCATTATTTGTTGAATCTTGTCCAATTTAACACCTGTTTATGATTTTGTCATTATATCTCAGTGTAGACACCCCAATTTTGCACCCGAGATACACGCAAGCATTCCCGATGATGAAAGGACCAATGATGTTTACCTTGAGGACCAGAACAAGGCTTGAACTTGACAAACCCTTCAAACATCCACCAAAACCCACCAAAAGCCTCCTCAAAACAAACCCAAGCCTACACCATCTTTTAGTACATTCAAAACCCTCTTTATCGATATATAATACGTCCCAATCCGTTTTGAAATGAGCGAGATGCGCGTTTCACTAAAAAGACTCGTTTTCCCGACCTCTTGAGGGTAAAATGGTCACACACTTGGATGTACAAATCATTTGGCATTAAGACCACTTGGGTTAGAAAGTAGACTTGACCACCTTTCCAACGCTTCAAACCACGCCTAAATCAGAGTTCAGTAGCACCCGAGGCAGCCCCGCGAAGTTTGGACAGTTCTGCACCCCACCTTGGGCGCTCAAGGTCACCTTGAGCGCCCAACCTCACCTTGGGCGCCCAAGGTGCACACCAGCCAGTTACAGGCAGTGGGTGTAATGATGAGATTCTACTGTAAGAGGAGGGTATGTTCCCCCCAAACACGTCCAAAACCCATACAATTACCCCTAAACCCCTTCCCTAATAACACCCCAAGGCCAATTCAAAATCAAACCCATTTCCCTCTCATTCTCTCTCTATATATACCCCCTCCCTCACATTCTCATTCCTCTCTTAGCCATTCTCACCCCACCACCAGTATATACTGCCTCTCTCACCTCTTCCCTCTTATTACCAGCAAACAATTCGTCCATCCTCTTCTACCTTACCAAAAACCCATCAAAACTACACCCAAATTCACTCATAATCCTTGAAAACCACCACTTCCTCCAAATACCATCAAAGTCAGTCCTAAACTACCACAAAAACAGCCATAAGCTCACTGTCTTTGCTCTCCAGAATCAACCCTCAAGCTCAAACCAAAGCCTCAAGTCTAAGCCTTGATCAAGTTCAAAAAGGTAGAAAATCAAACAATTTATCCAAGTTTTGGTCCCTTTGAGGGAGACCAGTAGGTTCACACAAGTTCTTTGTACTTGTTGTGAGCCTACAAGGTCATAAAAATCAAGAAAAACATTTTCAAAATTTCCAGTTTTACGGGGGTTGAGCGCCCAAGGTCCTCTTGAGCGCACCAGAAAACCAGTTTGGTATTTTGGACATAACGTTTTACGCCGAACTTCGTTTTTTGATGAGTTATATATCAAAACGTAGATAATTTGAAGAGCTACAACTCTCTAGTTTCATGATTTTCCAGATTCTGCCTTTACAGTGTCCAAAATTTGCAAATAAGCTATGGACAGATTGATATTTTGTGTATTTTGTTCTTTGATCATCATTATATATCATCTCATCATTCTATTGTGCTATTTCTTCTCATTACAGAAGTGTGTGTGTGTTGTTGAGTATATCTATCATCTTGTCTCACTTCTCTCAAGCTCTCACTTCATATTTTCCTTTGTTTATTTTGAATAATCAAGTTAATGAGCCATAAACTTTGTTTATTGTTCATGGATCATATCTCTCACTCTTTGCTTACTGTTGAAAATCATTGTTCAAATGCCATTTGATGTTGAGGTTGTGAATCCATGAACAATATAACAAGAAGAGACTGAAAACAAGTGAGAGCCAGGGATGACCCTGGGCGCCCAACCATACCTTGGGCGCCCAAGGTGGTTTCTGAGCAGTGCATGCATTTCAGTTATTCTGTCATAATTATTGCTATTCCAAGTGTGTGTGTGTGTTCATCTCAGTTGCTTATCAATCTCTTGTCAGTTATTTCTTTCTCTCAACTCAAACTCAATCTCATCTATGGATTTTCCTTAAAGATAAATATTCAAAAATCCATGTTTTTGCTTAAAATTACCCTTGGATGCTTTGCTGAGGTTTTGTACTGGATTTATGAGTTGAAAAATCATTTCTGAAGTTGTTCATAATCAAAGTAGAGCATTCTTGAAACCAGAAAACAAAAGTTAAGCTGTTGAGTTTTGGAGACCCTGAGCGCCCAAGGTCACCTTGGGCGCCCAACCTCTATTCTGTTGACAGATCAATGAGCAGCTGCTGTGTCTTGCATTTGATCTCATTGTTCATTCTAACCACATTTTCTGTCTTCATTTCATTCTGTTAATTCATAATCTTGGTCATATCATAATCATACATCGTCATCATCATGTCATTGCAATCGTACATACACCGCAGTATCATACATTGTGTTTATCTTGCGTACATGCTCTTTACCTTGTTTACATGCTCAAAGCCAAATTTTACACATTTTCCATATCCCACAAATTGTTTAGTAAAGACCGGTTCATGGACCGGGCGAGGGGGGTGCATTAAAACCCTTCCCCTCTCGTAACCAAACCCCCGAACCCGGATAAATAAAGGTTTTCGTATGACCGGTAAAACCATTTTCAAAACCATAGGGCATAACGAGTCAATCTTTTGGTTTCTCGGGTTCATTCCTTAAACCCGGGTGGCGACTCTAAAATCACTTTTCAAATCGAAATCGAAACGCCATCGCGTAGGCGGCCGCCCGTCGGGTGTCCACACTCAGTCTGTTCTTATAATAGTTTATTGCATAAAACGCATCCCTTTGTTGTATATTCCATGAAGATGCCCATGTTTAGTGTTTGTCTTAGCTACCTAATGTCACGCTTTGCATATGCCATATGTCTCATGCTTCTCTACGCATCTCATGTATCATAAACAGTCACTTCACTCATATCGCACAAGCATCCGCCGTAGTTCATTCATCGTGCTTATTGCCGTCTAATTGTTTCTTCGTCCCTATATCCCTTTTATTTGCTTAATGTTGAATTTCAAACACTTTACAAAATCTCACGAAACATCTAGTAGAGACCAACTCAAGGGTCGGGCGTGGGGGTGCCATAAAACCTTCCCCCTCTCGTAACCAAGCTCCCGAACCTAAGATAATATGGTGAAGAATCCTTATATATCCAAAAATGAGGTGCGAGTCATTCGAGTTCGATTCCTCGGGGACAATCCGCCAAAACCCGGGTGGCGACTCCGAATCAACCATTTGCGGAGGGGTGTCCACAGGTGGTGTTTGTTGGCTAGGTAAGTAGAAAATGACACTTTTTCTAGGCAGAACTGCTGGAGATGCTCTAAGCATTAACTATGTATGCATCGTGAAAAGGCATCAAAATGTGATCATTCAGGGCTTTAAGGTAATTTTACCAACGGATTAAATTGACAGAGTGTTTCCATGTATTGTTGTGCCTGAAATGGGGGTTGTTTGTAACTACGGAGACAGGGATACAATGATAAATGCACATATGTCCTTAAGTCCGTTAGTAAACTCGGAAACATATGTAATTTCCAGTATCTGGGGATTTGATTCGTATTTGGCAAAAACCTGGAGGGCGGCTTTTGTAATTTAAACAAAGCCATTGGCACGTGGGATGATGACCTCTTGCGAAGAGTAGTTATGGGAGCAATACCACGTGACAACATATGATCAACTAACTTCGCTGTATTGTATGATTTTATCGGAGGTATATCATAGTTCGCCCACTCCAAAATATGGATATGTGTTTTCGATTTAAAAAAAACATATGGATATGTGTTTCAAAAAAATAAAATAACATATGGATATGGGGTTTTGGTTGCAAATTTTTTGCTCTGATGTTTGGTTAAACATATGGAAACCTATTTTATAAGCTCAAACTTTTTTTGACTTTTTGAAAAAAAAAAGTCTTTGTAATTATTTTTCTTAATATCTATCAAATTAGAGTCAAATTTTTACGTCCAGTCGTTCTGACTCGATTACATTTTTTTTTTCACGGACTCGATTACATTTACATGCATAGAAAAAGAACAAAAATATAGGAGTAGATCAAAGTTACAGAAATATATATATAAGACAACAAAAAATTCAAAGGGTAAATTTCACTTACCTACCCTGAGGTTTTTGACAAATACAGAGATTTCCCCTATACTTTCTGAAATTCCACTGCCCTCTGCCCTCTCTTACTTTTCAATTAATTGTCACTTACCTCCCCTGCTGTTTACTTTAAGGCCAACGGTGCAAAATTTTTACTTGAAATGACCGTAGTACCCTTAGTATATATTCTCCACCAAAAAAAAAAACATTTTCTTCAAATAGAGTTAAAAAAAACTTCAAAAAAGTAAAACCATTTTTCATTTAAAATGTTTTTCAGATTTTTGAAAAAAAAACTATTTTCAAAACTTTATTTTTTAAAATAACGGTTTATCAAAAACTAGTTTTTTTTATCAAAAAAGTTTTCATATTTTTTTAAGATAACGGTTTACCAAAAACTAGTTTTTATCCAAAAAAATATTTTTTTTCCAAGACTTTCGTGTTTCAAAAATCTGTTTTAAATAAACTTTAAATTAGTTTTTTTCCCCTCGAAAAACTATTTTTAACAAAAAAATTCAAAAAGTAATTATTTTCAAAAAAATTCTCTTCAATACTTTTTGTTTATAAGCTGTTTTTTAAAATTGAAGAACGGTTTAATTTTTTTGGGTGTAGAATATATGCTAAGAGTACCAAGGTCATTTCAAGCAAAAACTTAACCCCGTTAGCATTAAAATAACAACAGGGGAGGTAAGTGACAATTAGTTTGAAAAGTAGGGAGGGCAGTGAAATTTCAGAAAGCATAAGGGAGGTCTCTGTATTTGTTAGAAATCTCAGGGAAGGTAAGTGAAATTTACCCAAATCAAAAAGATAATCTGTATGGGAAAAGACTCTTTTATATTTTTTTTTATCATTTTATATGAATTTTTTTAATTTTGGTCTCTTTTTTTTTAATACTTTTCAATTCCTTTTGTGAAGCAAAACGATGTGATGTAAAAATTATAACTCTAGTCTAATAAAAATTAAGAGAAAGCAATAAAAAAGAACGTGCCGAAAGTGGCGAGAAGTTAGTCCATGGAGTATGTCAACTTTCTAAACCAGCGGCTAGTTTGGATAGTGTCCAAATATGAGGACGACTATGGGTACATAAGTTGGGCGTACAAATAACGTACAATGACGTGTGGTGCTCACTTTGTATAAGTGAGTGATCCAAAATTCTCTTGTTTCATTTAAATATTCAAGATCCTAAATTCTAAATAAAATATGAGAATATTGGATCAACCATTTGTACATATATCCAATTGTGCTTATTTCTTTTAGAATCACTCAAAAAATTATTTTAAATTTAACAAACAATTTGTATTAGTTTCGCATAATCCAAAAATAGGCCCCACATGTCGTCTGTATGTTATCTGCACGCCCAACTTCTGTACCCTAGCATTGGGGAGTATGAGGCTCCTATTTTTGCATGTTCAACGCTATACGCGGCCTTCATTTTGCCCCTTTTTGATGAGCACTAGAAGTGCCATTTGGTGCAACTTTTTTTTTGGTAACGCAGAATGTTCTGGGTTGGCTTGAGCGCACTTTAGATTCATACAGACCATTCCACAACCTTTTCACACATATGCGCATGGAGATGAGGTGGCCTCACGAGTTATTGGCAAGGAGAATTGAACCTAAGACATTAGGAGGGAGCAGATATCTGAGTCTCAGAATAAGACCACGAGGCCAACCCATTGATGTTACATTTGGTGCAACCTATTTGGACTAGTCACGTATGTCTTATTTAGAGTTTTACCTCTAGGTCTAGAAAATAGACATCTAATTACCATTAAGGTATGTCATTCTTTTTAGTCACCATTAAAGTAAGTTACTCTTTTTTAGGATTTAGGTTTAGGGTGCTCTTTCCTATTATAGGGTTATAGTGGTTTAGGCACTTTCATAAAGTACCGTAGGATTTTAGGAATTTTCATAGGGTACGCTAGGATTTAGGTTTTAAGCACTTTCATAGTGTACCATAGGGTTTAGGTTTATGGTGCACTTTCCTATTATAGGATTTTAGTGGTTTAAGCACTTTCATATGGTACCCTAGGGTTTACGTTTAGACACTTTCATAGAGTACCCTAGGATTTAGGCACTTTCATAGGGTACCCTAGGGGTTAGGTTTAGAGTGCACTTTCATATTAGAGGATTTTAGTAATTTAGGCATTTTCATAGAGTACCCTAGGATTTAGGCACTTTCATAGGTTTGGGAGTTGAGAAGAGAGAGTGATTGTGCCCATGTAGAGAGAGAGAGAGAGAGAACAATAATTGGACGTAAATTGGGTAGAGAATAAGAGAAAGTCGGGCTGGAGTTGGACATACAAGGGCTTGACCTGCTGGGAAATAACTCCAAATTCCTGTATTTGTATCGACCGTAACTATCCCTTTCTTATTTTGTTTTTGAGAGTTTAAGTCCAAATATTTGATTTAATGAAAAAAAATACCTAAAAATCCCCTCTGCCTCGATAAAAATGCATTTGTATGTACCCGTGGCATGCACACAAAAATAAAGAAAGCTGAAATAAAAAATTCAAGGATGTATTTTCTCATGGCAATACATGCTAATGTAAGTAAAAACAGATTTAGTTGATCCCTAACTAAAAGGATTTTTCAAATTTTTATTCAAAGATGTATTTTCTTATGACAATACATGCCAATGTAAGTACAAATAGATTTAGTTAATCCCTAACTAAAAGGTAGTTCAGCTCTTATGGACCAGTCTAATAACTTTGCGCAACTGGCGGTTTTTCGATAAAAGAAAGGGCTTGGGAAGTCTCCTGTTCTTCCTTCAGTTGGAATTTATTATGAATTTCTTTATGCAAATATTACCTCACCCATACATTCCACCGGATTCAATGATCCTACCATTAGTCAACAGCTATCTTAATAACAAGGCGAACAAGCTACTATTTGTAAGAA
>JAXBDA010006841.1:0-19417 GCA_036023075.1 Gaultheria prostrata
ACTTAAGTATCCTCTTACTAACTTAAGCATCGGAGGGCCTTTGCCACGAAGGGCAAAGGTGCTCTAACGGCTCTCTGTCTTGCAGGTTTAGAGGCGTTATACAGATCCCAGAATCCTGCCCTCTACATTAACATCGTCAACTGGAGGGGCCTCATCTCCGCAAAGATGTGCATAAGCTGAGGGATGGTACTGTAAATCCCTCAGAAAACTGGATTTAAACTTGTCGGGTAGACTCCCCAGATCTCTTCCAGCAGCTTGGCGCTGCAGCACGCCTAAGCTAGCCAGTACTGTTATCAAAGTCCTCACGAGCCGTCCTTCCCCGATGGGCCCGATTGAGAATAACCACCTCCGGGCTATCCTCGGCATCCAACGAATCAACGTCGTCATTTTCTACAAGTGATTTCAATTTCTTCGCCAAATGATCAACCCGTCTGGCGTCAAAGCAAGCCTCCGATGGCTCGGGATCGTCAAAACAAAAGTCAAAACCACTCAACGAGAGTGTTTCCCCTTGAGAAGGAAAGCTACTGGACCCTACCCCCTCATCGGAAAGGGAGTAAGACATGTCGGGACGTTCCCTCCCCCGGCACAAGAGAATATCCATGAACGAAGACCTTCGTTTCATGGCAACGGCTGTTTTCAAACATATCTATACATCGCAAGACAGGTAAAACGGTACTAAAGAAGGTACGTTCTTGTAGACACCCCAATTTTGATGACTTGGGCGTCCCTGATGATGAAAAAAAACACTGAATATACCTTGGAGCGGTCCTTTGGATCAAACTGACCAAAAAACCCAAAAATCACTTGAACCGTACGGCTTCCTTCTTAGAACCGTACGGCCCAAAATCCCTTCGACACCCCACGACCTCCTTTGTTGCACCGTACGACACACTTTTGACACCGCACGGTATCCTTGTCTTGTCACTGCGATTCCCGGGTTGCCCAGCAGCTCAGTCTCGCTCGCGTAACACGGCAAAAGCCCATCATTTTGCGTACGAATCTCACCTATGGTAGGCGAAGTACGATACCTCTTCGCTCTATATATACTCACCATGGCTGAAAAAAGAAGAAGAGATGAATTTTTCACGTACAAAACCGACCAAAGAAATTTTCCAATAAAAGAAAAAAAACCTCCATTGAAGCTCTCCTCTCACCTTGAGAATTCTCTCTCGCTCCCCCGTCCAAACCTAAACCCATCTTCATCTTCTCAAAATCACTCGCAAAATCACTCCAGTGAACCAGAACTCCCGTTCTCGGCTCAACCAATTCAAGGTATAAAATGTGTATTGATTACAAAATCAAGTTTGATTCTCCTGAGGGGATCCGTTTTGTTGAATTCAGGGTGGTTTCATACCTCCTCTGGATTTAATGAAACGTGCTATTCATCGAACGAAATAACCCGTGAGTTATTTCGGTCTCTAGAACAAGGATGGGAATACATTCGATGTATTTCTCGACATTCGTTTAATCAAGAGGTACATTCTAAAATCATTCAAAAGGTTTTTTGGTCGAAAATCAAGGTTTTTGAATCAAAGACAACGTCCCATCTTATCACTGATCAGAAAATCAATTTTCAAAAATGTTTAGACCGTGGCACCGTGCGTTGTCACTGTTCGCACCGTGCGGTATAGTTTGGCACGCCGTATGGCGTCAGTGGCAATATGATTTTTGGATGCTCTATTTCTGAAACCATGCTCTGTTTTCTGCAATAACCAGCGGTGGTTTATTACGATTTCCCTCCTCTACTTTCATTTTATGCATTTACATCCTCTCATGTTATTATTTTATGTCGTTTGATGCCAATTCATGCATTATGTGATTTATTTGTTTCTTTAACGTATTATTTCCTACCATTTTTTTTATGTAAACTCTTTATTTGAATAAAGTTTTTGATAAAATCTTTTCAGAAAAATCCCACAAATATTTAGTAAAGATCGGAAAATTCCGGGCACGCGGGGTGCATTTTTCAAAGAAAACCTTCCCCGCGGGTAACCTGGCTCCCGAACCCAAATCGCTATTTTTCGCAGACCAAACCCCTTTTTCAGCGGCACAAAAAGAGTCATTATTCTTTTCTAAATGGTTCCTCGGGTACCTGACATTTTCTAAAAATAAAACCCCGGGTGGCGACTCTAAATTTTTTTCCCCTTAATTCGCCTCGTTTTCAAAACCAAAAACCGCGTGGGCCGTTTTTCACGAGCGTCCACAGTTTCCTTGGACCCTGTGTTTGTTAAGCAATGCAATATCTAGACTCTGCATGAGGCATCAGACCCGCTTAGTCTTTTCTGTCATACCTAATATGCATGATCCTCAAGTTTTTACCTATGGGTAACTTGCATGAAAACACGGGATATCCCAATTTTTGCCCGTGAGGAGGCCCCATTTTGAAAACCTTTGAAAAATCCTGGTAGTCGCCCGAACTGTGTTTAAATCTCTCTTTATGTCCTGAACAGTATCCTTCGGAGTTTTACCCTCGTAAAAAGAAGAAGTATTCCTTTTGTGCTAGAAGGACCTTGTTTTTCCAAAATATAAACATATGTGGTTCTTTAACTTCCTCTTGTTTGGAAAACCATTTGCATCAATCGGGCCTTGACTCGTCTTCCGAAAATTCGGCCAGAAGGCCCTCATTCCTAGTTTTGAAAAACAATTTTTCAATTACTCTATGCTATTTCTAACCCTTGGCGTGCTCATTGGTGACGCGCCATGACTCAATGTTTACATCCGGAGGGCCCATTGGCCCGCTCCCGTTCAAAACCCATTGGTTGTTGCAAGTTAAACAATGGCGACATATACTTTATGCATGATTTGTTGTTGCAAGTTCGTAACCATGCAGAGAGTAAAGAAAGCTATGCTAAGAAATGGTGCAGAAATCCAAGGGAAAAAGCGCACCGAAAAAAGAGAAGGTCAAGAGTTACCTTAAAAATTGACGGAAAGAGGTGAAGAGGGCCCGCTCCGAGTAACTCCAAAACTTGAAATATCTCCCGGCCGAGATTCGCCGAAGCTCAAAATTGGTCTAAAGCGACCAGAAAATTCTTGGACCGGTCCAGAAGCGACCCAAGAACTCTCAAAATACCAAGGAACTCTTAAACTAGTCCAATGTGACCAAGAGTTCACAAGTGAAGAATGAAGATCACCCATTTGGCAACTTATACTAAGGGTGGGAGCTCATAGTCTAAGGGTAGGCGCCCAAACTATGGGCTCCCACCCCCCAACAGTATTGCATATTGCAACACGTGGAATTCCGGCCCCCTAGAGCATCTAGATATATCGCTTTCAGCCAGATTTGGACAAAAGTTCCCTCCAAATCACCAAGTCATTCAAAAATCTTACCAAGCTCAAGACAAGCCCCCCCCTCCTTGACAAATTATAGAAACACCCCCGTGGAGCCCACATGCCAATATTCGCGCGCAAAGTGCACCTGACAGAGCCAAGAAGAGCTCGACCAACCCAGGAGTTGCTAAGAAAGCCCTCGACAACTTCTAAAATATCCTTTTTACCTCTCCTCATAGGATTTGAGTTCATTCTCATTTTTGCTAAATTAACCGGTCGACTACATGAGCCCGATCGCCCCGAATTGTGACATTTTCATAATGTTTTATAGGCAGGACCTCTACATCAGAGGAATGTTCCGAGAAATTTGAGATACCATATCTCCCCATTTGCAACTAAGAAACCTCCCCTGCATCCAGATAAGGTTCAGGATTTATCAATTAACAAGTTCAGACGCATGAACTGAATTTCCGGCTTCGATAAGTGGGTCGACTGATAATCAACAGATTCTGATGCATGAATCAGACTTCTGCCTCCGATAAGAGGGTCGACTGATAATAAACCGGTTCAGATGCATGGACCAAATTTCAGACTCGCTTCGCACGGTAGAAGGGATTGCGTTTCCGACTCCGATAAGTGTGTCGACTAATAATCAACCAGTTCAGACGCATGAACTAAATTTCCGGCTCCGATAAGTGGGTCGACCGATAATCAACCGATTCGACGCATGAATCGAACTTCCGACTCCGATAAGAGGGTCGACTGCTAATCAACCAGTTCAGATGCATGAATCGAATTTCAGACTCGCTTCGCACGGTAAAAGGGTCTGCATTTCCGGCTCCAATAAGTGGGTCGACCGATCAATCAACCAGTTTAGACACATGAACTCAATTTGCGGCTCCGATAAGTGGGTCGACTGATAATCAACCGATTCAGATGCATGAATCGAACTTCCGGCTCGGATAAGAGGGTCGACTTATAATCAACCGGTTCAGACGCATGAACCGAATTTCTGACTAGCTTCGCACGGTAGAAGGGTCTGCATTTCTGGCTCTGATAAGTGGGTCGACCGATCAATCAACCAGTTCAGACGCATGAACGGAATTTTCGGCTTTGATAAGTGGGTCGGCTGATAATCAACCGATTCAGACGCATGATTCGAACTTCCAGCTCTGATAAGAAGGTCGACTGATAATCAACCGATTCAAATGCATGAACCGAATTTTAGACTCGCTCCGCACGATAAAAGGGTCTGCGTTTTCGGCTCCAAAAAGTGGGTCGGCTGATAATCAACCAGTTTAGACGCATGAACTAATTTTTCGGCTCCTATAAGTGGGTCGACTGATAGTCAACCGATTCAAATGCATGAATCAAATTTTCGGCTCCGATAAGTGGGTCGACCGACAACAAACCGGTTCAGACGCATGAACCGAATTTCAGACTCACTTCGCACGGTAGAAGGGTCTCTGTTCCCGGCTCCGATAAGTGGGTTGACCGATCAATCAACCAACTCAGATGCATGAACTGAATTTTCAGCTTCGATAAGTGGTTCTACTGATAATCAACCGATTCAGAGGCATGAATCGAAATTCCGGCTCCGATAAGAGGGTCGACTGATAATCAACCGGTTCAGACGCATGAACCGAATTTCAGACTCGCTTCGCATGGTAGAAGGGTCTGCATTTCCTGCTCCGATAAGTGGGTTGACTGATCAATCAACCAGTTCCGACGCATGAACTGAATTTTTGCCTCCGATAAGTGGGTCGACTGATAATCAACCGATTCAGACGCATGAATCAAACTTCCGGCTCCGATAAGAGGGTTGACTGATAATCAACCGGTTCAGATGCATGAACTGAATTTCAAACTCGCTTCGCACGATAGAAGGGTCTGCATTTTCGGCTCCGATAAGTGGGTCAACCGATCAATCAACCAGTTCAGACGAATGAACTGAATTTTTGGCTTCGATATGTGGGTCGAGTGATAATCAAGCGATTTAGACGCATGAATCAAACTTCCGGCTCCGATAAGAGGGTCGACTGATAATCAACCGGTTCAGACGCATGAACCGAATTTCAGACTCGCTTCGCACGGTAGAAGGGTCTGCGTTTCTGGCTCCAATAAGTGGGTCGACTGATAATCAACCAGTTCATACGCATGAACTGAATTTTTGGCTCTGATAAGTGGGTCAATTGATAATCAACCGATTCAGATGCATGAATTTAATTTTTGGCTCCGATAAGTGGGTCGACTGACAACAAACTGGTTCAGACGCATGAACTGAATTTCAGACTTACTTCGCACGGTTCGTTTGCATTTTCGGCTTCGATAAGTGGGTCGACCGATCATTTAACCAGCTCAGACGCATGCACTGAATTTTTGGCTCCGATAAGTGGGTCGACTGATGATCAACCGATTCAGACGCATGAATTGAATTTCCGGCTCCGATAAGTGGGTCGACTGATAACCAATTCAGACATAAGAATCAACTGAGAAATGGTTCAGATGCATGAACCCAAATTTTTGACTCCGATAAGAGGGTCGACTGAAAACCGACTCAAATGAGAGAGTTGATTTAGTTCGGGACTGCGCGAGAGTAGCAAGCAGATTCCCCAACTCTTCGTCGAACGATACACGAAATCTCCATGTAATCAATCAATGCAAAACAGGTGTTATCCACCCGAATGGTAGGCAGGTTCATTCCCCTCTTTTATCTATGACTCGCATATTTTCCACTTAAAAAAGAAGAAGTGATGAATCCTTATTTTGTCCCAAGTTTGGTAAAATCTGACTTTTCTTTCAATCTTTGTTTGCTGCAGGCAAGCTCCACCAAACAAAGAGGGGCAGCTGTTGAAATCGGAATTTGCCCTACCCATATTTCTTTAAATCAAGCTGATGACATTGACGTCCCCAAAGGAGAGATTCCCAGCCATCAGAAATCAAAAACAACTTTACCGTGCAAAACACGCGATTCCCGGTAAAGGTTGACTAGCACGGTAAACCTACCGGCCAACTACATCACCAAGACATCCAATCGAGCATCACACCGTTGGATGTACCCGTCTCAGCATTACAAAGTAAGTGGTTCAACTCACGTCAGGATAAGACGACGATTGACCGTTGAACCATCACTCCTCCTAAGCTTTTACCCTGTAAAAACCGACGAACAAGGCCAAAAGATCCAGGTTTTATCTGTATAACTCCAAACTTCACCAAACTTCATATTTAAGCTTAATGTGATGAAAGTAAGTCTCACGTCAAGTATCAGACGATTCCGAGCCCGTTTAATATTTTCCGGGACACCGTGCTTCCGAGACGGCCGATTCCATGATTATGGACATCCAAACCCAATTCTCAAGATCTAAACCATTTAAAATTAATTTCTAACCATTCTAAAGTTCCCTGTAAAATTTCAGGTCAATCAGACTTTATTTGGTCATCCGATCGCTTACAGCACTCCAATTCAACCGAAAGCCGGGTAATTCCATTTCTCTATCTTCGGAGCCTAATTTGGAAAAATGGATGTCTCCAAGACGTTCAGAACACCTCAAAACCCTAGGGATACCTCTCTAGAAGCCATTGGATCAAAGGACTACACGCGAATACGAACGAGCTGGGGCTGCACCGTGCGAAGCAGTGCAAACCCCCCACGCGCCCAAAGAATGGGCGCCTATCCCTAGGCAGCCCGTGGCTGCTTGCCACGTGTCCCAGGCACCCAAAGAATGGGCGCCTAACCCCCATATAAATATGTGAAGCCATTTTCACTTCAAGGCACACCTTGCAACCTCTGAGTCTCCGTCGAATTTCTTAGGTTGATATCGATCAGTTTGAGAATTCTTCAGCCATCTCGTATTGGTGAGCAGGGTTGGGAGTCTAACTTAGGTGGTAGCTCTACCAGGTTTCTCAGAAAGGAACCTCGGTAGTCAGAGTTGTGCCGAAGCTCTACCGGATTCCCCAGGTGGAATCTCTGGATATAGATATTGCGTAGAAGCTCTGCCAGTTTTTCTCCGAGAAGAACCACCGGTAGTCAAGTCTTAGCGGAAGCTCTGTCCGAGTCCAAACTCCAGATCCTTTAGTCCTGTCATTACGCTGTCCGATTTTCGGCTCAGAATCAGCCAGTTTCTGCCGGAGGCTATAGCCGATTTTCCGGGTGATTCAATAAAGTCTGGTTCTCTACCTGGGGTTCGAACTGGGAGGCTGTAAGTGAATCTAAATTATCATTCATTTATTTACTTTCTTTCAACATGTAGTTATCATATCTAGAATTGTACTAGCCCGGCCAGCCCTGCGTCCAAACCGGACAAGTTTATATTGCATATTCATATTCAATCAGTCTATTATCCATTGAAATAAATCTAAGAATAAACGTACACTGTCACTGTGCACCGCGTCAGTCTCGTTAGGGTTTTACGGCAAGGAATACCAAAAGACTATCACATTGGCATACACGCCAACGGGGTTTGGTACTTCAAACGGGTCCATTGCGAGGCTCTACCATCACATCTGGGTCTTTTCTGTATCTTCTGAGATCGCTATAACCATGATCTGACTAGCCGTCCGGCCAGTCGTACAAATTAACTAAAAAACAAAGCAGTCAGGATCAAATCCCAGGATTGATTTATCTGAACTGTCCATGGCCCCTTTGGTAGACCTTCCTTAGGGCACTCAGTTGTGCTGTCCGCGTGCTCCGAGAAGTCGAACCATTTACCATTTTTACTATTCATATCATTTACACTGTATTTTGTGTGCATTTTCAGATAATGTCCAGCATGCCAAGGAGTCGTAGGGTCTGTCTTGACTTTGTTCCGGATCCGCAACTAGTTTCTCCCCAAAATTACCAAAATACCCTTGAGTCTATCCTAGGGTACCTCCATGTCCAAATTACCAAAATACCCCTGTATAAATACTAGGGTCAGCTCCACCCCCAAATTAGCAAAATACCCCTGTGTTGCACCCAGGGTCAGCTCCATGTCCAATTTACCAAAATACCCTTCCGCTATATCCAGAGTCAGTCTAGCCAATGGATTTACCCGGGAACATCCCGAGGCTCGCCAACAGTCATCCGGACCTCCGAGACCAATTTTTACCAAAATACGCCTCGATCCTCGAGAACCTATTTTCAATATCAAACCCTACCGGGAGCGACCTGGGACCCGCCCGGAATAAGTTTTTAGCCCCGGGCGGCAAAATTCAACTTTTTTACTATAAAGTCAACCATGCTCACTTTTACCGTCTAAAACCGTACCGGATACTTCCCTGGGCCCGCCATCGGCTAAGAATGGGGTCCGGACGAGATTTTTACAACTTCTCATTACTAAAACTATTGTATTTACTTCAATCATTTTCACCATTCAAAACCGTACCGAATAATTCCCGGGGCCCGCCATTGGCCAAGAATGGGGTCCGAACGAGATTTTTATAACATTTCATACAGACGTGTAAACTGTGTTCCGAACCTATTTTCGGCCATGTAGCCGTCTAAATAACATCCCGGGACCCTCGTTGACTGTTGGCACCCCCGGAAACCCATTTTTCAATATTTACGTAAGCATGTCGTGTAGTCAAACCTGACCCGTCTCGAGTCTCAGAATTTTTCGGAGACATCCCGGAGTTTCCGCATTATGTATCCCCCATGCTTTTTTAACCGCCGAAGTCTAATATTGTCCTCCGTGGACAGTAGAAACGCCTCCATACTCCGCTAGTGCGAATCTCTAGTGATTTATTAACTTCTCTAGGACTTCAGCTTTAGGCCGGAACTACGCGAGACCTGATTTCTCTTGAGGCCGGAGAATACGTTGGTAGCAAGATAACGGCTCGGTCCCGAATAAAACCTTTTTATCTATTTGAACTACGTGATGACCTGATTCTCTTAAGACTGGAGATATGTAGGCAGCCCCGAGACCGGGCTCGGTCCAAATCATATTTTTGTACTCATTTCCCCTATTCTATTGTAAAAGTCTCATGCAATGTAATAAAATTCATTTTCAGACAAACCATCTCTTTTATTGTATGTATATATGTTGTTACAAATTTCCATTCGCTCATGTTTTAATAGTTTGTTTCGAGTGCCGAAAGGGTGGGGTAGGGTGCTCCTGCTTCCCTACACGTAACGGTGAATTACCGAACCTTTTCTTTTCTAAAATAGCAGACCAAACAAAAACCGAGTCATTTTTATCATACAAAACAGGCCTTTCAAACCCGAGGCATTTCTATCAAACAAAATCGGGCCCCCGTACCCAAAATATTTCTACAAAACAATATTTTCAATGGTGACTTGACACAACGAGAATTATGTCGAGTGGCGACTTTGAGATATTTTCATAAATAACACACATGGCTCAGTCACAGCTGTAAAACCCGTGCTCTTACAAACCATGTCATTTTCAATATTACTTGGATCAATTGGCCATCTCATCTCCCACAACACATTATTTTCCACACGTTGTGGCGGGGGCGGTCGAAATCCCGGGCGCGACGTATAACAAAATGATTTTTAATGTGAAAATCAAATTTTTAATGCCATAATGTGAAAATTCAATTTTTAATGCCATAAAGGACTTATATAACAAAATGATTTTTTTTTAAATTCTATGAAAGACTTTTGACTATGAAATTTTGATTGTAATGCTATACAATTGTAAAACAAATCATATAGGGCTTTAGGAAATACCATGAGGTGTTGTGTAATAACTCAGAGAGGGAGAAGAGCTATGCGGCTAGAAAACCGGACCCGGTTTGGCCGTGCGGCTTGAAACTCGGTCCTACGTTAGCCGTACGGCTATGGCAAGTGAACCGGTCGGCTAAATTGCTTCCAGGGCATTAAATTTTTTGAAACCGCCATCACACTTTATTCTCAGCTCTTGTTCGAATTTCCATTGTCAATTACGATCTTCCTCTCTTCCTCTTACCGAATTTCATCCCAAATTCCAATAAAAAACTTTTGTGTTCGAATAACACAAACATGGCGGATTCTGGTGAGGTTGAGCACATACCATCTTCTTCCAGTAGTGGCGCGCCATCATCGGCGCGTGGTGATGATGTGGTGGAGTCAAGCCGAGTCATGGGCGACTCGATTCCTTTGGGTACCGAGCGACGTAGGTTCGGCTATGGAGGCTTCTGTGTCTACCGAGCATGGCTCAGCTCAATCGGAGGGCCGTGCGACTGAGATAATTGATGGAGAACACCGAGAGGCTGAGTTAGAAATGGAAGGACCCCATGCAATGGAGCTTGGTGGTGAAAACCCCTCTTTTACGCCGGAGAGGGCTACGGAGATTGACCGGTTGGTGACCCGTGAAGGGCCAGCGGTGGATGAGCCCACGGAGGGCGGTGGAGGTGAGGTACGTGAGCCAGAGAGTACCATGGCTGACGAGGGTGGCATAGCTATGGAGGTTGATCGCTCGGTTGGCGCGGCTGGTGTTCAAAGCAGTTCTACACCCGCACACACGGGTGTTTTAGGTACGAGTACTCCTGTTTCTGACGTTGAGATGGCTATAGCGTGTATAGATGTTTCTGTTGACCCACAGGCTGATAGAGGAGGTGTGGGTGGTGAGGTTGTAGTTCTGAGGTTAGGAGCGTTGTTTTAGAGACTCCCATGAGAGTTGCGCGCTACGGCCGCCCAGGGAGCCAGTGGTGGTTGCTCGGGAGTTAAAGGGGAAGAATGTGATTATGGAGGATTTAGGAGAAGGTGGCGGTAGTGGTGACGAGAGACCGTCTGACCCAGTTTTGTTCTCCAGGCCCCCGGGTTCCTCGAGGGACCCGGGTGTGACTTTAAGAAACACCTTGGAGGTGGCGACTGACGAGACCCTTGCTAGAGCAAAGTCCGGATCTTGGGGTTTTTTTTTGGGTGAGCCCCTTGTGGAGCACGCGAAGGTGCAGGACAAGGGTGTGGTTGTTGAAGAGGTAGTGAGGGTGTCTATAGTTGAGGAGGTTCAGCGGTCTCTGAGGGACAGGCCGCCTTTTACTCCATAGGGGTATGTGCCCTGAGTTCACTTCTTTGCACCATCGGGGTGTGCGGATGCACATCTCCCGGTGACCTTTGGTATGTACTTTAACTTGCACTTTTCCCTTTGAATTTCCTATCCTGTTGCATTTCCCATATTGCTTTATTGACTGAGTTGATGTAATGCTTTTAAAACAGGTGGAGGGTGCTCTTATTGGGTACGGCGGGCCGTCAGACTGCTTGGATTACTACCCCGATTGTCAGAGCATGTGAGGAGGTTGGTTGATGCTGCGGGTTTCACAGCTTTTATACAGACGTTGGTGCCGACGAGGATGGACCACATGTTGGTGAGAGCCCTTGTTAAGCATTGGTGGGACACCACCAACACCTTTCACTTTGAGTTCAGGGAGATGACGATCACCCTGTTAGACTTTGCTGCGACGACTGGTTTGAGGGTCGGTGGTGATCCAATCCCGTTTGACTCTGGGCTATACTTGGACCGTGCCGCCATACAGCACTATCTGGGGAGGGTGTTTGGGGACGAGCTGACGGTGAGGTGTGACCACTTGCCGGCTATCTGGGACCATGAGCCGGAGTCACCGATGGAGGCGGCTCAAATGGCGAGAGCTTACCTGCTGTTTCTCTTTCGTTCTTCCCTCTTTCCAGGGAGGAACGATCACGTGCACTAGGGTTGGCTGCCAGCCCTGGTAGACTTGGAGATGGTAGAGAAGTTTGACTGGGGCGATGTGGCTTTGTGCACTCTGTACGTCTCTTTGGGTGCCGTCTTCCGTGGGAAGGGCACGAAGCTTGGAGGGTACGGGAGGATCTTGGAGGTAAAACTTTTGCTTTCTGTTTGTCTTATATATTGTATATTCAAGTTTCATACCATGCACTATTGCTGTCATTTCTGTTCTGATAAACCTTGTGACAGTGCAGGTGTGGGCTTACGAGGTGTTTGGAGTGTTGGCTCCAGAGAACACCCACACGAACAAGGTTGTGTTTCCACGCGCCGAGAAGTGGGCACAGAAGTATGTGAAGAAGGGTGGCATGATAGGCAATCTGAGAGCCTTTCGTCTTTTCTTTGACAAGAGTACGGGCACCACGGTATGACATTCTTTCCTTTTTAGATTACTTTCCAACTTTCTTGGTTTTCGTAATGATTCTCACGACTTGAAACTTGTTGCAGGTCCATTGGAATGCCTGGGGTAGGTGGCAGCAGCCTTACTTGCAGCGGAGTAGGGAGATGACACGGGGATGGGTGTTGCTGGAGTCCCCGTATGGTTGGCAGTGGTACCTGGGCGCGAGGGTGGCACGACAGTCCTTAGGGATAGACTACTTCAGAGTGCCACGTCCACTCCCTTCGCGTGTACACAGTAGAAGAGGTGGAGGCTTACACCATTTTGGATGTGAACCTGGTGTTCCATCCATCTTTGGACTACGCTGGCTATGTACGGAGTACTTTAGCACACTCCCTTGACATGGAGCGTCGTTTAGCTAGACAAGCGCCCGTTGAGGCCACTTCCCTGCCTGTTCTGAGGGGAGAGATAGAGGTGATGACAGCTAGAGGAGGCATGGGAGTGATAGACGTTCTAGAGGTCACTCCCCTAGTAGTTTTTACAGTGACTGAGATAACCTGAAAAAGATTGAAATAGATAATGGTTAGATTTCATTTCAAACTTGAATATTTATGCATGTTACCTGATAATGCTTTCATTCTTTCTCGTAGATTCCTGTTGAGTAGGCTGCATCTCAGGTCCAGTTGTTATCTGACCTGGAGGTTTTAGTTCATCGTCTCATGATAGGCGAGAGACCTGAGGT
Source organism: Gaultheria prostrata (assembly GCA_036023075.1). Lineage (NCBI taxonomy): Eukaryota > Viridiplantae > Streptophyta > Magnoliopsida > Ericales > Ericaceae > Gaultheria > Gaultheria prostrata. The sequence goes on from JAXBDA010006841.1 coordinate 13,025, forward strand.
GCGCCGTAGAGCTAAGCCTGGCATTGTGCCCCATACCAGAGGTGGAGGTGATGGTGGAGAAGGCAGAGCCGGTGGCGGACGCGAGGGTGGAGCTTGCGAAGAAGGAGGTCGTGGCCCCAGAGGTGGAGGTGACCGCGGAGGCCGTAGAGCAGGTGGTAGCCGTGGGGCTAGTGGTAGTCGTGGTGTTGGTGGTGACCGCGAGACTGGAGGTGGTGGTGAGACTGGGAGTCACCGTAGGCTGAGGCGTGACCGTTCAGCTGACAGTGAGACAGACCAGTCTGGGCGTCGTCGTAGGCTGAGGCGTGGCTGTTTAGCTGGCAGCGAGGTAGACCAGCTTTACATTGTATTTCGCTTTGAAATTTGCATGCTTGAACTGTTTATTAATGAATTTGCTTCCTTATGCAGAACACACCATCTTCTCCACCACGCCAGTGCAGAAGGCCGTTGATGAAGAACGTAGGCGGGGGTCCATCGCAGGCGTCGCCTTTAGTCTCGGCGTCTGACAGAATGCTGCGTAGTAGCCGTTCTTCTGCTGAGAGGCCGAGAGGGCCACAGTGGTCTTTGCGAGAGGGAGAGCTTGGAGGCAATAGTAGCGGTGACGTTGTTGACCGCGGTGATGACCGTTTGGTGGATGACCACCCCAGCACACCCGAGGAGTACCCCACGGGTGGTGCGCCGGTGAGTAGCTTGGCTGATGATCAGCCTACGGGAGGCGATAATGTGGCCATGCAGGGTGGTGGCGAGAGTGGTTCAGAATCCATGGAGGTCGACGTGTTGGCCACGAGTGCCCAGGTTTCTGAGCCAGGATGCCCTTGGAGATTGTGGACGGTCGGGGGCCCACGACGATTTTGTTGTGAAAACGAGGGAAAAATAAGGGAAAAAGAAAATTTAGAGTCGCCACCCGGAATTTAATTTTTGGAAAATGTTAGGTATCCGATGAACCGTTTAGAGAAGAAATGACTCTTTTTGTGCCACTAAAAAAAAGGTTTGATCTGCGAAAAATAGAGATTTGGGTTCGGGAGCCAGGTTACCTGCGGGGAAGGTTTTCTTTGAAAAATGCACCCCGCGTGCCCGGAAATTTTCCGGTCTTTACTAAATCTTCGTGGGATTTTTCTGAAAAGATTTTATTGAAAAAAAACTTTATTCGAATAAACAGTTTATAGATAAAACAGGAGGAAATAATACGTTAAAGCAATAAACAAGTCACATAATATACGAATTGACATTAATTGACATGAAATAATAAAATGAGGGGATGAAAGTGGAAGAAATGAAAACAGAGGGGGGGGGACTGTAATAAGTAAATTATAAGTTTCTTCGAAAACAGGGTACCAGAGTTCACGAAACAGAGTATAAAAATGGGCTAGTACTCTCGATACCGTACGGCATACAAAACACACCGTGCGGTGTAAATGTGAATACCGCACGGCTCCGCTTGTGGGTCACTTTTCAAAATGTACTTTTTCGACAGTGAACTCAAGATGATTGCATAAAATGATTTCTTGCTTTTGAATACAATAAAACTAGGGATATTATTATAAGATGTTTTGAAATGTATCTCTAAATGGTAATATCACACGACAATTATCAATACCGTGTGATGAATACCCGAGAGATTATACATTGCTGGAACATGATCATCCGAGCACAAGGAAAAGCAACGATTCTCTCCTTATACCCGGAAAACACCCCTCAGGAATACCAAATTGGATTTTGGAGTTGAAGAACACGATTTATAGCCCGAGAATGAACCGATTTGACTGGGAATGTGGCTCGAACTTTCGGGTTTTGTAGTAAGAAAATTTCTAGGAGTAGCAGAACTAGGTAAGGATGTTATAGCACCGTTTTTTTTTTTTGATGGATTTCTCTTTGGGTTCGCAACTGAGAGCTTTGCCTTTTTTCAATTTTCTTGAGAGAGCCGGTTTATATAGCCAATGGTGCCGTACTCATCCTCATCGGGTGAGATTCGTATGCAAGAATGATGAGCTACGTTCGTAGAGTTTGCCGTGTTACGTAAACGAATTGAGCTGCTGGGCAAATGCGGGAATTACAGGATGGGACAGAGACACCGCACGGTGTGCCGAAGGGTACTGCACGGTGTGCCGAAGGGTACCGCACGGTGCAGCTATGGGAGCCGTGCGGTGTCAATAGCATTTTAGGCCGTACGGTTCCAAAAAAGAAGCCGTACGGTTCAGGTGTTTGAGGTTTTGGCTTTTTGTTTGACCCGTTTGACCCGAGGGACCGCTCTGAGGTATATTTCGCGTGTTCTTTTTCATCATCGGGGATGCACAAGTTATCAAAATTGGGGTGTCTACAGTCGCCCCTCTTCGACGCGGCTTGGTCACCATCGTGTTGGTGCAAGTCGTGTTTGAAGATTCGGACATCCCAATTCGATTAATCATGCGAGAAAAGAAATAAAACAAGAAATTTGGTCGAGTCCAGGGCTTCCTACGTACCTCGTTTGTGAGGATCAGACCAATCGTCGTTCGGCGGGGCCGCTGTGGAAGTTGACACCTCATTTTTCAATGAGGGAAAAACGAACGATGTTTGCAAAGTAAGGGAAAATATTTCGGAGGCTCAGAAAGCCAAAAATAATTTCGGGAGGCTAGAAAACCGTTAAAAATAATTTCGGGGACTCTGAAAGTCGTAAAAATAAATTCGGGGGTTCGGAAACCGTTAAAAATAATTCAGGATGTTCGGAAACCTTTTTAAAAAAAAATAATTTCGGGGACTCCGAAAGTCGTTAAAATAATTTTGGGGGTTCGGAAAAAATAATTCTCGGGGGTTCGGAAACCGTTAAAAATAATTTTGGGGGTTCGGACACCGTTAAAAATAATTCTGGGGGTTCGGAAACCGTTAAAGATAATTGCGGGAGATTCGAAAACCGTTAAATATGATTTCGGGGACTCCGAAAGTCGTTAAAATAAATTCGGGGGTTCGGAAACCGTTAAAAATAATTTCGGGGACTCCGAAAGTCGTTGAAATAAATTTGGGGGTTCGGAAACCGTTAAAAATAATTGCGGGAGATTCAAAAACCGTTAAAAATTATTTCGGGGACTCCGAAAGTCGTCAAAATAAATTCGGGGGTTCGAAAACTGTTAAAATAAATTTTGGGGTTCGGAAACCGTTAAAAAAAATTCTCGGGGGTTCGGAAACCGTTAAAAATAATTGCGGGAGTTTGAAAAACCGTTAAAAATATTTCGGGGACTCCGAAAGTCGTTAAAATAAATTCGGGGGTTCGAAAACCGTTGAAAATAATTTCGGGGACTCCGAAAGTCGTTAAAATAAATTTGGGGGTTCGGACACCGTTAAAAATATTTCTGGAAGTTCGGAAACCGTTAGAAATAATTTCTATTTGAAATGAATACCGTGGAGGATTCGAAATTTTTAATAAATGTCCAAAAACATGATTTTGGATAAAGTGATGGATTTTTCTGAAAGTGTAAGCAACTGGAGGGGCCAAAGTGTAATTTTTCAAAAAAGGAAAGGGGGATACCGTACGGTGTAGAAAAGCATACCGCACGGTGGAGATAGCTATGCCGCACGGTGCCAGAGGAAATTTCGGCTGAGGTTGGTTCTGTAACCGCCACAACTCTCTGATTTCCACGTACCTTGTTCAAAACACGTTGATCAGTTACCTTTTCAAGGTGAAGAACGATCTCTTTCATCCGAAATCTTTTTCTCCTATCTTCCAATTTCTGATCTCAACACATAGTGATGGCAAGTTCCGGTAATAATCAAGACCGGCATACATCTTCCGGCGAGGAGTTGTCGTAGTCGGCGTATGCAAGAGCAGACCCGACAGCTAACTCGGCCATGGGTGGTATGATTTTGTCACTTCCAGGCGAGGCTAGCAGAACCGAAGTGGATCCGAGTGATGATGGACACCGTGCGGTGAGAGATGGATCTCGTACGACGGGACCGAACGATCGTGATTCCCATGCCGTTGATTCAAGCAACGAGATGCCACACATGGCGGCTTCTGGTGGTGGTTCAGTGGGTTTGGGTGAGACCCCTGGTTCGGCCGACAGTGGTGGTGGTCCAGCGGCCACGGGTGGTGCCCCGATGAGTAGCTCGGCTGATGATCAGCCTACGGGAGGCGATAATGTGGCCATGCAGGGTGGCGAGAGTGGTTTAGAATCCATGGAGGTCGACGTGTTGGCCACGAGTGCCTAGGTTTCTGAGGTAGAGATGGACATTGAGGGCGTGCAGGTAATGGTTGAGCAGAGACCCGTCGGGGAGGGTGTTGAGAGTGGTTTGCAGGAGAGTTTGGTGCCTGGTGACCTTTCGAGTGTTTCTCTGGTTGTTGAGGTGCCAGTGAGAGGCGAGGGGTCGTCGGTGACTATCCTGGTGATCAGGAGTGACCTGGGAGAGGAGACGGTGGCAGTTGAGGAGGCTCGGACTTCGAGCAGTAGCGGCGAGGAAATGGAGGAGGTACACACTGAGGTGGTTAGACCTACCATGACGGTTTCTTGGGTTTTCAGGGGTTTGGGTCAGTCACTTGGCACAGGGAGTGCTGTTGGTGGGGAGAGTTCAGACCCACCAGTTGTTCCCACTACCGTTGGTTCTTCCCGGACTCCAGGCTTTGGCTTGGCAGACACACTGGAGGGAGTGAGAGACGAGGACTTGGCGCAGATTCTTCGGGAGGATCCGACTTTTGCTGCTGTTCTGAGGGAGGAGAGAGTGCCGGAGCACGTGCAGGACATGGTCCTGAAGGAGAGGGAGGGAGGAGTTGAGGCTACGGGAGAGCCTTTGTCCTTGGCGGCAGAGGTGGAGATAGTCGAGAGCAGCAGGGCTCCGTTTACTCCAGAGACTTACGTGCCACGGGTGCACTTTTTTATACCGCTGGGGTGTGACGTGTACTCGCCGGTACACCTGTTTTACTGTGAGACGACTTTGCGGAGGGACTCGGAGACCGACATCTCGGCGCGTCCACTGGTAGGCATTTCGGTTATTGCATTTTGATCACTGTACTTGCTTTTCAATTCTGTATTTGCATGCTTCCATTGCTGTTGCTTGAGAGACTTGTATTTGCTTTTTGAATCAACGACACACCTCCCTGCCTGTGTACGGAGGTTCGTCAGACTCCCTTGAGTGTTTTGAGAGCTTGTCAGGGGCAGTGAGAGAGATAGTGGCGGGCACGGGCTTTCTGGAGTTTATTTGTCTTCTGACGCCGACGCGGGCGGACCGCAGGTTGCTGAGAGCTTTAGTTGAGCGCTGGTGGGACACCACCAACACTTTCCACTTGAGGTTTGCTAAGATGACCGTGACGCCACTGGACTTTTCGGTGATCACCGGTCTGAGAGTCGGCGGGGAGCCGATACCGTTTGACTCGGGGCTTTACAGGGACAGAGCATCTATCAGGTACTTCTTGGGGAGAGAGGTTGGAGAGGGAGAGCCCATGGTGCGGTTTGACCACTTGCCGGTCATATGGGACCACCAGCCAGAGTCGCCGATTGAGGCGGCGTAGATGGCTAGGGCTTACTTGTTGTACTTGTTTGGTGTGTCCCTGTTTCCGAACAGGCGGTGTGGGGTTCACCTGGGTTGGCTTCCGGCACTCGCGGACTTGAGCAGGGTGTCTAGCTTGGACTTTGGAGGTGCTGCTCTGTGTACCCTTTACTGCTTCTTGGGTTCTGCTAGCCGCGGCGAGGGGACCAGCCTCGACGGTTTCTGGAGGGTGGTTGAGGTAAGATTTTACCTGCTTTCTTTTGCTTTCTAGTACTTTGAATATTGCCATGTATATTGCTGCTTCTGTTTGCTGATAATGCCTTTAACCCTGCAGGTGTGGGCTTATGAGGTGCTGGGGATGTATCCGTCGGCCAACAGACATGACAACGAGGCGGTGATCCCTCGAACGACAAGGTGGGACCGAGGGCACTGGGGCACCGGTATACACGTGGGAAGGATAAACGACTTTCGCCGCTTCTTGGACCAGACTGACGGGAGTACGGTATGATTTTGCACTTGCTTTCAAACTTGAGCTTTCTGTTCTATGTTCAACTTTTTCTGATGAAGTCGAAATTCCTGGCAGCTGAGGTGGCATGTCTGGGATGATGTCCTGGACGAGTACTTGCAGAGGAGCAGGGAGGTGACACGGGGATGGGTGCTGCTGGAGTCCCCGTACGGTTGGCAGTGGTATCTGGGAGAGAGGGTGCCTCGTCAGTCCCTTAGGTTGTGTAGACACCCTGATTTTGAACTCGAGATACACGCAAGCAGTCCCGATGATGAAAAAGACCAATGTGGACTACTTCGAGGACTTGAATGAAGTTTGAAATTGTCAAATACCCTCAAATCTAACCTTAAACCATTCAAAAACCATCAACCTAACCTAAAATAACCAAGCCAAGCCAAAGCACAAACCAGCATCTGAGGCGCCCAAGGTCACCTTGAGCG
>JAXBDA010006842.1:0-19417 GCA_036023075.1 Gaultheria prostrata
GGGGGGTGGGGGGGGGCGTGGAAAGGAAAAGAAGGAGAATATAATAACTTAATACTAACAAAAAAAAATGGAAATTTTCTTTTGTTTATTACAAGACTCCGAATTTCAGAGACTATCTATTTCAAGATTTCTCTAAATTACTGATTATCAATTTTGTTTTACAGAGTGGGATGTGGTGTATTGTTCTGTGCCAACATCACCTGGAGGTGGTTACAGGAGTGCATTTGGCCGTCTTATTTTCAAAACAAATGAAATGATTCAGGTTATTCAAGCTCCTGACACTGTGAGGAACAAAGTGTCCTTTTGTGCTTTCGGATTCTTCAATGGGGAGGTTTCTTTGGAAGGTAACTGCACTGCTCAAACTACTTAGTGGTGGAATATAGTATCTGCTAATAGTGGTAGTGAGATGTATGATTGATGTTGGTTCCCGCAAAAGGATGTTGACCCAAGCCTGTGGAGGTGTACTCATTCAAGTTAAAACGTGAATAATAAGCCAGTTTAACCTGTCAAAATTACGATGATTTTTTCACTAAAACCTGCAAACTGTACTCCAACGACGTTGAGTCTTTAATCAGCGTTTGGCACATCATTTCCTTTTACTTTGGAATTTTATCCTCTTTTAAAGCCAGTCTATCTTCTGGTAGGAGCAACTGGTAATTTTGATTATCATATTCTTCTCATGGGTAAAATGAAATTGTTTCAGGACGAAACTGAAACGGCGCACCTGGATCGTGTTCCTTCTGTTTTGTCACCTACATAGCCTTGAGAATTATGATCTTTAGCTGAGTATATTATCCATGTACAAAATCATGGTTGGCCAAAGAACTCTGGATCTACACTCTACCTCCAAATGGTCTAATTCTTGGAGGAGTTATGGAGACATTCAAGGCTTACTAGGGTGGGAAAATTACTGAGTGTGAGATGAACACAGCTTTTTTTCCTATTGATCTTTAGGGAAATTACTGAGATACTCAACCCCACAAGTCATAACATGGTCTGGCACTTAAAAACTGGATGTGTTTAGTGATAAATCAAATTCTTTTGTTAAGCATAATCCATATAACTTAGATGTCTCTTAAAAACTAAGCTATAAAGGTAAGAAAATCTTACGGGTAAGAGTTCTTACTGGACATTAAATAATTGGGTGACTGCTTACCCAAAACCATCGACGTGCACCTCTTCCACCCAAAACAATAGCAGTAACAAGGCTAACATGTAGCAGTGCCACTTCTTCATCATCAGTGTGCATGTATTATCATTTCCTTTTGCTGTTGCAGTGATCCTATTCATTTGTCCTGGTGAATTTCCTCGTGAATGCAGGAAAACTGAAGGCTCTGGATGACAAATGGATTCAAGTCATATTTGAGCCACCAGTTCTTAAAATTGGAGCCTTAGATTTCAAATATGGTGGTCAGAGTGAGGTTAAACTGGAAATTACATATGTTGATGAGAAGATTAGATTGGGGAAGGGTTCGAGAGGTTCAGTATTTGTTTTCCAAAGACGCTAACAGGCTATACAAGTCTTGTTCAACCTTATTTCTGTGTTTTTCTGTAGCCTCCTTGTGTCCAATTGTTGTGCTATTTGCTTTCTTCTGGAGTTCAATCCTCGTCCTTTGGATTAATGAGTAGCGACAAAATTTGTGTTTTCCGGAGCATACCCGGATGTCGTTTGACTTTTATTATAAGCTGGGAGGCATCAGAGGTTTGATTACCTCCGAAACCAGGGGGCTACTACCAGGTAGACTTTTATATACCCACCTGGTAGATTTTTCTTTCCACATTTGATTGATGGAGTTATATGTATACAATTAGTTTACAGATCACCCACTTTCAATTGAAACTGGGAATGTCTTTAGATTTTTTTTTGGTAATGAAACTAACTAGTGAGACGCAAATACCAAACCATTTCCGTAGTAGATCTCGTCTCTACCTTTAACCAACCTAAAAAATCACGTCGATCCGATACCGTTAGTTACAATTTCGGAGCATTTTTGTATTTCGTACTACTTAACTGCCACTCTATTAGCACATTTGGAGTTGCTCTTAACCATTCGAATATTATGATATGATAACTTGAACTATTAACATCAAAGTTGGTACTTTTGAGTTAGGAGTACGATGACATTACTTAGATTGAGCATTTTCTTCAAACTGTATCCATTTCCCCCCCTGCTGTCTCTTTGGAATTTTTCCCTTTCCACGCGTCATTTTCACCCCTAATTCCTATCTTTATGTAGATAGAAAAACAGGTTTGTTTCGTTCGTTTAGTTCGTAGTCAACGCCACTGATGAGATTATAGTCTCCTTCTTCAAATGCGTTTGTTTCTCCGTTGCATATTGAGCAAGCCGAGTAGAGGAATCTTTGGTGGTAGTCGATTACTCGTGCTATAACTTGAACGCTTGGAAATTCTGGCTTATTAGTTACTGAAGTTGGTAGGCTGACTTCTGGTGCAAGTGGTGCAAACAAAAAGTGCCGCCACTGCCAAGGATAAAATTCGACAATGAAATCACTGATCCAACTGGTACAATTTGAACGGCAATGTTCGCAGATATTGCAGAACAATTCTACAGCATTACTGGAGCAGAAATGTTGTCAACATATTCGATGTAAGAACTTATTTCAACCCGCGATACAATCGATTGTATAATGCAATCGATTGTATAGGTACTCCCACCATCCATACCAAACAAAATTGTAACGTATGCTACTAGGATTAAATGCGGACTATCAAACTTTTGAGTTGGTCCATAACATAATAACCTGGATTTGAGACATTTAGGCTCTCGAACTCGCCGATTATTTGGAAATTTTACTGAGAGTTATCCCCTTAAGTGGATGTGGTGTACGGACGAGAGAATTTATTCACCCTCGTGAGGCTGTACTCATTCTGTGACTCACATCAAGAATCAAAACTGTTATTTTGTCTGGATTCATTTCTAAGGAGCCCATATGAAAATTGAGTTCCATCCAATATTGGTGAGCTCTTGATGTAAAAATTCAATTTTTTTAGCGAGAATTTTAAAGAAAAATAAATAAAACTCTAGATGAAATAGTTACCTATATCTGATTGGGCTAAGTTTTTGCATGGCCTCCTAACAAATGAATTTGGACATAATGAATGAATAAAGCGAGAGTGAATAAATTTACTCTCTGTACGGACAAGATCTTTATTCATCGACAAATGTTGTTGAGAGTACACACAACCTCCGTTAAAGTCATTCCACTTCGGATCCTATAAGCCAAGCTTTTTATGTTTGATAACAGCGCCGTATTAGGCTGGTCATTTTACTTTGCTATACCCATATACAAAATTTACTCTTTCCACTGTGTTGTTTTCTTTTTTTGATCTGGACTCTTTCTCTTTCTACTATCTCAAATACAATCCTCCATTCTCAAATATAATCCTTCATTTTCAATGCACATTTCGTTTGTAGAAATGGCAGAGGAAAATGAGGTATTAAACAAGGGTAAACTTTGCTGACACCTCCCTTGGGGTTTTGATAACTACACTGACCTTCCTTAACAAATACTATATAAGTTTCCCCAGTATAGTTAACTAAACACTAAGGTCGTTAGATTTTGTTTTTTAAATGACTGAAAAAGCACATGTCTAAGAGTCTCCCTGTGAGTTTGGGAGCCCCATGGATTGTACATCTGTGCATATTTTTCTGATAATACACGGTCTTCTAGAGACAGAGGCCTTGGACACATACATGCTCAACCATGTGTGTCAACCATTTGGGTTACTGTCCTAGGCCGAATAGGCTATCGAGGCACCATTCGTATGACCTCGTGTGCCAACCTTTGTGCATCGGCTTGGGTTCGGTGGCTTGAGACGTGCGACATGGAGGCAACGTCACACTTGTTGGATAATGGATAATGCATGAAACCGTGATACATGTCGGGTACCGTGAGCTTGGCTAGTACAAAGGTGTAATGTAACTTGTCCGCCACAAATTAACATATTGCCTGCAACGCTATTTGCGCACGCAGTGGCCTTTAATGGGAAAATGGCACGTGGGCTCGCACGAGGAGTACATTGTGGGCGCGGAAGCAACCCTCGATGCTAAGCGAGGCATGTGAGACCTCGTGATCGTAGGGAATGTGCCTAATGACCTGATATACGTTAGAAGCTTGTTGGTAAGTTGGGTGCCTATGATATACATAATTGTGCAACTTGGAAGCTTTGATGACATTGGACCTTGGTTGGGCGAGTGTCTTGCTCATGAGCAAGCTTGGTGCAAGGATGCAGGTCCTTAATTGCTCATGGCATAAGCCAAAAAAAAAAGAAAAAGAAAAGGGCCCCCAATCATGTAGTCTCCTATACATTGTAAAGGGATGACTATATGTTTAAATTTGCGTAATGATAGATATTTTGTAATGCTTTTTTATGAAGACTATGTCGAAAATTTTTATTATACAAAATATATGGATGCCTTATCTAATAAGTATGTTTCAGACCTGCAAAACTAATAAGCCGACACTGAAGGACGCTATTGTTGCCGTATATGGAGAGACTTGGGAGGCCTCAAGTTGGTTGGCTTCCGTGATGTGGGACCTTCATAATGGAAGATGCTACACGTACAGACCCAAAGGGCACAAAAAACGTATAGAGCATGCTCGGGGACCCACTTTTGGGTCCTCGGTTCAACCACTTCTAATCGTCCGATTGAGCTGATTTTTTGTGGGGCCCCTCGAAAAAATATTCTAAGAATAATGAATGGTTCGGATCTCTCGTTTGAGACCCAAAGTGGGTCCCCGAACATGCTCTGTACGTTTCTGTGCCTATGGGTCGGTGCCCATAGGTTTTTCCTTTCATAACTAGAGTAGTTATTGCTTAACCAAATGTTGAACCCTAAAAGTAAGACGGGTGAAAGACACTCGAAGGTCTTATTAGGCGGGTTTCGACTTTGTGGAGTCGCAATCGACTCACGGGAAAACGGTCCAATCAAAGAAACACCATTCACAACATAGCCCTGGTAGCGGATCCGCTGTCCCAAACTCCGTGTCCCAACTCCGTGTCCTGTGCATTCGAGCCGTCCATCCGAGCAATTAAGGGCTTAGATTCCATCTCACTCCAAACAAATCTGAGTCATCCATGTTTATCTGCGAATCCAAGTCCTCGATTGTTCAGATGGATGGACGGCTCGGTTGAACGGGACATGGAGTTGGGACATGATTTTCAAGACAACAGATCGGCTTCCCCTGACCCTTGGTTAAATCCAACATGTATTTGCTGTCATTGCTGAATGCCGATGCTTCAACACCCCCCACAAAAACACCAAAGACAACTGAACTTACCCCTTCTTCGTCTTGGTTTTCACCTTAAGCTGATCCACTAACCACCATTATTTACCGCCACTGCCACCTCCAAACACGACAATCCTATTCTCTCCTTTCTTCTTCGTCCTTGGCCAAGCCTCCGCCACACACCACCTTCCTGCCTCCACTGCCCCCTTTCATCAAAACTCCAATCCTCTTCTCCCTCCGGGGGGGGGGGGGGGGGGGGGGGGGGTGTTGTCTCCAAAGCTCCAACTTGAACCCGCTCCGAATTTTACTTCTCCATTTGCGATTCAGGATCATGGGCTTTTAGAAATGAATAAAATTGGTGCAGGGTTTAGCCCATCCAACCAATGTTAGGTAATCGTCGCCAAAGTATATATGACAATTGACGAGTAATTGAGTTGATGCCCGCCTCCTGTTTGATAAATTGCTCGAGTGGAACCGTTTTTCTTCAATGTTTTGGTTTCTGGGTATGTGAATACAATGTGCTTTACAATGTTTGAAAAACAATGTTGTTTATTGGTGTGCTATCGTGACAGGGTATGTGGAGGAGGGCTTGATTCTGTGGTGGAATCTCTCTTTTGGCAAATGGCAGAAGAAAATGTACATAAAATATGTCCACCCATCAATTGCATAGCTACGTGCTTTACATAGGCAAGTTTAAACGCACAACAAATATGTTTAATCTACTTAATCAGTTAGGTCTTGAATGTAATGAAGCTGTGATGATATGTAGCATGTTATGCATGCCAACCTAGTGCCCTCTACACAAAGGATTTGCCTTGCACAAACGATTGCATACGAGCAAATTTTAGTGAATGTTCAATCACACCTGTTTGAGATTTAATAGGGGTGGCTTTATAAATTGGAACAATGCATTGATTAGAACGTTATGCATTTTAGACTTGCACCCTCAACATAAATTATTTGTACTCATCCCAGAAACGACTTGCACCTCCAAAGCAAACTTTTGAAGTGAATGGTTAATCACCAAAACATTTGAATATATATGAGGTCCCGTAGATACTGATATGAGTTTCGTGGCTAGACAATTTGAGTTGTCAATCGAACAATAGTCACATGATATGGCTGAGACCCTTGTTAATTAGTTTCTTGTATATATAGGTGGAGAAATTAGACTGTGCGTTCTCTTTCGTGGTCCTCCAAATGCGTAATTCGTGACATGATATGACCTGTGATCAATGATTAAAAATGTTTTTCTTGATTAAATTTTACAGTACTCAAGTTTCTACCTTAGAGACTTAAACTAGTACACATGACCATATAGACAACCGAGTCGTGTGTTTTCCTTTTCTTTAGGAAAGTGGTGGTTCAAGACAAATTATTCTTGGCATCAGGGAAGCTGTTTAAGTGAAAAGCAGCGGAGAAGGATATTGTTTCTGGGTATGAAAGTTCACACGAAATCTATGGTTGCTGGGGACAAAGGAAAGCCAATGAAAATAAGGCTATAACTTTTGGCATGGTATACACATCCGCATTTCGTAGGCAACGTGTAGAGAGTCTAGAGACACATATCGAGATGAAATCCATGTCAATCAAACCGTGTTGCAGTATTTGCATCTGTAACATATTGGGTACTGGTACTTTGCATGGTACTTCTAGATCCGTACAGGGTAGGCGAAATGCGTACCGAAATTTTCTCTTTGACTTTTGTCTCACTCTCACCCCAAAAGTACCTGCGATATATCAAGTCATACCCAAGGCGGAAATAAAACTAAGTCTGTAGGTTCTTCAGTACGATGGCATTAAACTATAATTTGCACCTTAAGTTTGGCATCAAGCTATTATTTGATGTTGGATCCCTAATCATCCAAGTCATTTAGCTATTTCCTTGTTAAGTGTAATTATTACATACAATAATTACATCACAAGTTCTAGTGCTAAAGTATAAAAGTACGTTTGTTATAACTAAATGTTTGTACCTGTATCTACATCTCTTAGGTTTCACCATATCGTACCAATACCCGTACTCGTACATGAGCTTCTTAGAGTATATAGCTTCTTGGTAGCCTACTAGAACTTTATTATTAACTTTACCACTGCACCTTCGTTGTCCTTGTGATGTAAATCCAACATGGAATGTTGGATGTAATGATGCACATTAGATTTTGGAAAAAGTAGTAGTGTATTTGTTTTTTATTTTACTATTTTAGTTCTACTATTTTGTTAGTAATCTTATTATTTTGGGACTACTAGCATAGGGATATTCAGTTTCCTTGTTTAGGTTGAGTCAGTTTCCTATATTGTATTTGCTTGTTTTACAAGAATTAGAGTTGCTTCCTAACTTTTTTTGTTTCCTTTTTAGTTCTAGGGTTGATACTATTATATAACAAGCATGTAACCATTAGGAAAACTTAGTTGTTTATTATGTGATTAATGATAAAATGTCCGCATCAATCTTGTACCTCAAATTGATTTTTTCGAACCCAAATTGTAAAGGAGAGTTTTGAAAGTGTGAAGGAATAATTTCCACCAATAGACTTTTGTGTACTACGTCTTCAATAAGTTGCCAAAACAGATCAACTAATTTATTACTCTGGTCAACTTCACCATCTTCAAGTTTTTCATAAAAATCAAATCTAATTGATTTTTGTGCATCAGTTTCTAGCAACGCCAACATTATAACCTTTTTTTTTTGCAATATATTTTTTAATTTTCTCCTATAATTTTCTCTACTGGTTCTTCGTAAAAAAACGGTGGCTTACTCCACTCGACTGTTGGATCTGGAATAATTTTTGGAGTAAATCGCCACTCAACAGCAGCAGCATCCATTGCATAAACCTTCAGGATTTTTTCTGGTGTCTTACCACCCTGGAACTAAGGAAAGTTGATTTTTTAACCAGATTCCCAAAGTAGTTTATCATGATTTGAAATCCTGACCCCCCTTGTCCACCCCCTGGGTTGATGGTTACGAGCCAAAGGTTTGGTGATACAAACATCATCTGTCACTTCCTCCTCCTTTAGACACCAAAGTTTAACCGGATGAAGGCGAGGTGGATTTGCAGCTTCCAGAACCACGAGGCGTCATAGGAGCGCCTCAAGTATCGCTTCTAGTCGCAGAAACTCTTCATGCATTCGTGCAACTTTACTTCGTTAATACACATCTTCGGCAACAGCATAACGACCATAACGAACTTATTGTCGCGCCATGATCTGGAATCGAGCGCAAGCTCTGATACTAACTGATGCAATGAATCATGTTGAAATAGAAGTACGCACAAGGACAATCACGAACGAGTTGGAACCAGAGATACTTTCTCCCAGAATAAACGATATTGACAAAACTCTCAATGAATTCAACAATATGAACTCGAGGACGAGTTTCTTCAAGCAAGAGTGAATGATGCAGATTAGATTTTGGAAAAATAGTAGTGTATGAGTTTTTTATTTTACTATTCTAGTTTTAGTATTTTGTTAGGAATCTTATAACTTAGGATTACTAGCAGAGGGTTATTTAGTTTCCTTGTTTAGGCTGAGTCAGTTTTCTATATTATAGTTTCTTGTTTTACCAGAGTTAGAGTTGCTCCCTAAATTTTTTTTGTTTCCTTTTTAGTTCTAGGATTGATTCTATTATATAATAAGCGTGTAGCCATTAGGATAAATTGTTGTTATGATTTGATTAATGAAAAATTGAGAGTTTACCCAATATCGTTTGTTCTTAGAGAGAGTATCTCTAGTTCAAATTTGTTCGTGATTGTCCTTGTTGCGCGTTCTTCTATTTCAACACACTTCCCTCATAATGTAATTATGTGCCACTAGGCCCACTACAGACATTTCTACATGTATCTCAGCCGTGGGTGGGCATTCCAACTGATGCTCGTGTAGACCATAACAAGACCAATGCACATACATGCATAGGTATAGTTATTGTGCTTCATGATGTGTTTGTGTAACCACAATGGTTCCTAGGTGTTTAAAACAGTTTTTATGCTACGCACAAGCTACCATTTTAGAATTCCATTTTCTTCTATGTTCTGAATCTTCCGATCTTTTTGTCAGACAAGATGATGAAAGCATTCTAATTTATGTGATATACCTTTTAGCACTTGATACAAATACAGATGTATTCATCTTGCATCCTATTATTTTCTGCCATATTCATGGTTTGGCTTATGTGCCTTATCGTGATTGATAGGAATGTTGATCTCCCACATAAGACGCTAGCGGTGTCATATTGGCTTCATTATGGATTCACAAGCAAAAATTGTAGTGATGTACTCAAGTTCTTGATCTCTTGTTGGACTTCTCTACGCACATAGTGCTTGATTGCTGCTACTTGTTCGGCCTTTTGTCCAATTCTGATGCCTTGGATCTCATGTCAGGCTTATTGGCTATTGGGCATCCCGATGGGAGGTGGTGAGTACGTATAATGATGCATGCTGAAGTGATTAATGATTCTTACTACCATTCACTTATGTCAAGAAAAAATAATTTATGATAGCGAAGTATTTACGAATTAGTAGTGTTGTTTGCTTGATCCGTGTTTACAGGGATTCGTAGTAATCGAAAGGGAAAATATACTAGTTGTGCACAAAGTTTTCTGTGAACAACAATGCCTTTCCTTTTTTTGATTGATAAATTAGTTCAGATATCGTCCTGGGTAACACTGCATGATTTATCTTTATTCATTCTTGTTTTCTCAATGTCAACGGGTAGTCTTAAAACCGTGACAATATTAACAGCTTACAAATATAGTTCATTGGTATAGGATTTCTTTTTCGGTCCTAAATGCGGAACCTGCAGTAATTTATATAGTGTTGCTACTTGCTACATTTCAAGGTCTGATAGCAATCACAGGCTGAGTTAAATTCAATCTAAATAGTGGAATGTCATGGTTCAATACTTCAATCAGTTATTGTTGTCTCTTTTATTCTAATGAAAGTGGGTTCATGATTCTTAGAGTGGATTTATGTCTGTGGGATATAATGGTACTAATACATCCTGCATGATATATGATGCTCTATAAAGGTGCCAAATGGGTTGTGTCGAGTTGGCTGACTCATTTATTTACATGCCCAATGTTGCAGCCCACTTATTGATCATGCAATGCCATGGGCGAGCCACGAGCCATTGCCACAGTCTATGCCATGCCTATTTTTTTTTGTCCATTTGATGCTGTGCCTAGTCGGGCCTTGTAGAAGTAAAAATTAAAATAAACAAAACAAAAATAGACAATATATTTTCCAGAGTCAAAACAAGATATTGTCAGACATATGGCATGCTAATTACTAAATATGCAAATACCCTTTTTTCCCTTTTGTATTATCATGGTTTTGTACTTCTATCTCAGCAACTGTGAATCTTGAATCATACACTTGTGGTGAAAATAAAAATAAAAAAATGGTTCAAAACTGTCCGAGTTCTTCAATAGATTCTAGAAAGAATAAATCTTATCTGTAATGCCGTTGCAGCCCCTTCTGGCCCATACCATGTCATGCCGTCGCAGCCCCTTCTGCTAAGAGATCGTTAGCTTTAGAAATGCATCAAAATTATGCAGATTGGTGCTTATCAAGTAGAGCTACTTTATAATACTCAAAATTGAGTAGGACTTTAAGTTTTTGCGTCTTCCTTGTCGATATCAACTTCGGAAAATGAGAGAGAGAGAGAGAGAGAGAGAGAGAGAGAGAGAGAGAGAGAGAGAGAGAGTACCAATGGGTTATCTTTGGGAACGGTTATGTGAAAAGGGTCAATTTGGCCTTTCCATTAACAGAGTTAGTAATTTACCAATTACGGAGAGATTAGGGGGTGTCATTGTTCACTTTTGCTATAAAGGGGGATAGGTGAAGGGGTCTCTAATGTACTTGAGCATTAAATTTAATGAGTCAATCTTATTTATACATAACCTAGAAAGATATTTCTGTGCTCATGTTGTGTGTGCGCTCCTGTTGTGTTCATGCTTTACCTTGCTCATGCTGCGTGCCCCAACATGCCGGCCTAGCATATCCCACTTAAGCGTCCTTGTGGGCCTGGGCCTGCTGGCCCATACCATATCAAGCCGTGTCAGCTAAATGTGTCATGCCCTTACCGACCCAACCCAGTATATACCTCTAGATGCACATTTGGTTTTTCATAGGCATATTGGTAATACAAGAATTATTCTACAGTTCGAAAGCCAACTCAAAATGCTCTCATAGGCCAGCAAATCTTTTTTTTTTTGGGACTACGAATGGGTTTATGATACTCTTGGCAGGTGTCTTTCTAGTCTTTTGAGTTTAAACATAGAGTAATACTAATGCAAAATGGCTGAGGCTTTTGGAAATTTTGTATGTTATTTGATACGTGGAGATAGGATAACGGACTAGAAAAAATGCAATTTAGTTAGATGGAACTAATACTGCAGAATTAGAAACTATTGCATGTTTAATTCTTTTACATCTTAATTGTCGTTAACATCTCTACTGTATTATCATCAATACCTTGTATATTCACCAAATATATTAATTGTTAATGGATTGTGTTCATATCTTGTTTGTAATTGCCTTCCTGGGAAATGGATCCGTTTGAGGTTTATAAAAGTCAACAAAATCTTCCCCTTAAAAGAAGGATAGTGACAGAAAGAAAGGAAATGGAAAATAGCAAGGGGCAATTTGGTATTTTCAACATATTTGCTGAGATCTATTGTGTTGCCCTAGATGTGCCTTCTTTATATACCTAACTTGTTTCAGAGGTGGCTATACGCCTCGCTGAACAATCGTTGTTTGACAAAGATGGCCAGTTTCATCAAAGAAGAAGATGAACACGATGAAGAAATGGAGGTGTTCATGTCTTTTGAGAATCGGATCAGCGATTTACCAGACTACAAGGTTTGATGAGGACTTTTCTCTATGAAAAGCATTAAGCTTTTTAGTTTTGCTTTGGCCTTAAGTCCCCCACCTTTAGTTTTTATCTAGCTGCATTGCATTTGGCTGAATAACACTCTTAATCTTTAATGGTTGGAGATGTGGATTTCCATGACTCAAGTTTTTCCTTGTGTAAGGATTTAGGGATATATCAATTGTGGTCAGCTCTTTATCATCATCATCATCTATATGCTTCTTTCAAAAGTACATCCTTTTCTTGTTCTTCCGTCAATTGATTGGCCTGCTCTCGTAGAGGTCCTTTAGGCATAAGGACAAATGTTTTTCATGTCCCAAATACTTCTTCTTTTTTTTTTTTTAATTTTGGATCTATCCATTTTCTCATCCTGAGACTTTCCATATATGGAAAGATATTCCTCATTATACTTTTAATGAATTCCGCACTATTGTCTCTTCAGTTTCATTCACTTGTACCAGGTGAACTCTGGTAAAACATCCAACTCAAAACCAATTGGCAATGAGTGGAGAGGCCGCCCAGGCTCATATACTAGTTTTCGAGGTGATAATTAACCATCTTGTCGGAAAGCAGCACTAACCCGTTCCTCCCCTTAACCCAATTGCCCCCCAGCGCACCGTTTGGGACAAATTCCAACACTCCCCCACACTTGTGACCCCTGACTCACACGTGGAGAGGTCAACAAAGGATCGAGAACATACAGATCACAACGAATTAATGTGCAACTATGGCACAAACAAATGGAAAAAGCCCTCGAAAACCTAGCTCAGATACCATGTTAAAGCATCCAACTCAAAACCAATTGGCAATGAATGGAGAGGCCCCCCAGGCTATGTGCTAGTTTTGGAGGTGATAATTAACTAATGTGGGACAAATTCCAACAAACTATTTTTGGGCTTTGGTTGGGATTAGTTTACTGCATACATAAACTTTGCCAGGACTATTTTACTCTTGTTGTTTTAAGGATTTCAGGACCTATGGTTCCTAACCACTGAATAAGTTCTCAACTCATAAGTTATTGGGAGTGAAGCTTATGATTGCTTTGTACTTTGTGGTTGTAAGTACTATGGGGTTTTGACTGTCACGGGGTAGCAGGTTTCGTAGATCCCATTTTGATTTGATGTATCGGATAGCTTCCATTGTCCTAATCTCTTTTTCACTTTCTCTTCCCATTTAGTTTTCTATTGGGGCCTGCATTGATGATTATGTCAATTTGAGATTTGGGAATGGTAGATGCTTGTTCTGATCCAAGCATTATTTTTGTTATTGATAGGGTACGGCCTTGTAATTGCATGGTTGCTTCTTTTAGTTATGTATGTTTATTTGGTTACAGGTAGTTTAAGGTTTAGTTACCATCAATTTGCTGGCTGTTGTGGGCTAGCTTGCATGGACTTGGGTGTTGTTGGCTCTGGAGTGTGTCTAGTTGTCACGTTCATATAAGTTGGACATTCGTTTTATGTGCATGTTGTTAGGCATTAATTGACAAAACCCACTACTGGGTTTTGGGATTGGTTTGCTTGTGCATATGATAGCATATCATAGCATTTAAGTTTGCAAACTGGTAGGAATGAATTGAACCCGGAAGAAGATATAGGGATTCTTTGATTTTGTATGTGGTAAAATGTAAGCTTGTGGTATGACAAAATAAAGGAGAGAAGAAAACTGATGTGATCATAAAGTTACAAATTTACAATACTAATCACAAGCTTAAACAGAGAAAACCTAGAAATCTATACCTAAAATAGAAGATTACGAAGAGATACTACGCCTAATCTATGCCATAAATAGAATATTAAGATACGCCTAATTTATGCCTTAAATAAAAGATACACAAAGATACATTCACAGTCTACATGTTTGT
This sequence comes from Gaultheria prostrata, assembly GCA_036023075.1. Lineage (NCBI taxonomy): Eukaryota > Viridiplantae > Streptophyta > Magnoliopsida > Ericales > Ericaceae > Gaultheria > Gaultheria prostrata. The sequence continues at coordinate 13,979 of JAXBDA010006842.1, forward strand.
ACTTCTTTCGTTTCTGTTTCGTCCTCCTCTCTAAACCTTTGCTTTAATTTCTTGTACTTAATAGAAGGTTTTGGGTCCAGATCTATCGCTATTAGTTGATTGATGAAACTCCCAAGTAGATTAATTGATTGCATTGCGTAAGTGACCTGCAATCATGTGGTCAGTATTTTTATTCTCTGTCCTTCTCCTTCCTTTCTTTTTTTCCCTCCGGCGCTTTTCTGTTTCCCAATGAAACTTTGAAAACACCTCTTATCACCAAGGAAGATGACGTGTCTGTGTTGGTTTGATGCTTGTTAGTCCTTCGCATTAAGATTTCTGGCATAAGGTTTGGGTTGCCTTGCTGTATGAAAAACTTTGTATGCGAAACTTCCTAAATATGAAAAATGATAGTCTGCTGCACACATCCCCCACATGTAGTTTCATGCTTTCTTAGTACAGGAACTGACATGTAGAATTTTGGAAAACATTGTTTATTTCAGGCTCTTTGTGGTTTTAGTTTCTGTGTTTTTTTTTTCTCCTGGGGGAGGGGGGATCCATGGGCCATTTAATATGGCAGTGCCGGTGTTGAGGAAAGGAGGTCCGCAACCAGTTCATCGTTTTTTCAAAAGTAAATTTTCCCCTACAGTTCTTGTAAATCAATCTTTTTCAAATTACAAATCTTGCTTATATTTATTAGGCAGTGCTTATTTAGCCTTTCCCGTCAATCTGCTGGTCCTCCTGGAACTCTCACTAGGAATATGGCTGAAGAATATGTTGACAGGCTGACAAATATTGTTAATATTCTTACTCAGGGTAACTTGGGCTCTGAAGCGCAAAGTATTAACAGCCCAGTACCAATAGCTGGCGGCAAAATTGACTCTACAGTTCATAGTCCAGGGGATCCAAGACTTGCAGCTCTAATGATAAGAGAGATTGGAAGTAATGACATCACACTTGCTTTTCTACCTGTCTGGCACCCTTTAGTTGGTGCTCAGTGGAGGGAGAATTCGGTACGTAAAATATAATTTTCTTGGTTCTTAAAGTTTAATGAATAATGTTCATGCCGCTTCCCTTAATCTTTTTTGTTATGTCTCATAAACTTTTTACTGTTTTAGTTTCAATTCATTCTCTTCTTTTACGCTACCTTTTCTTTTCTTTTACACCAACAATTGAAAACTTTAAGTAGACCTAGGTTCTTCCTTACGCCACCCTTTTCTTTTCTTTTCTTCAAGACGATTTGGGCCCTAAAGTAATAATTCGTCATTGTGCTTCACGTTTGCTGACATTGTAAAAATTCTCACTTTATTTTGTAGCTCATTTTCTAAACCTTTATATATAAGAGCGAGCAATCGCCCCTCCATTTTTACACCTTTTGGACCAAAATGCCTATCATCAATACACTAGGTTGCCCTGCAGTTTTGAGGGTAGTTTAGGTATTTCGTCTTCAACACGCCATTTTATGTTTTGAGCTGTTTGAGCTTGAAAGCTTCCTTTTTGGCTTGGCGGGAAGCAAGGTTGTCGGCCTAGTAGTACTGGTGGTTGTCCTTGAAACGTCTTTTAGTTACTGGTGTAGGGGCTATTGATTTATAAAAGCTCTCCTCACAGAGGATTCCACCATTTCTCTGGTTTCGATTTGTTTATTTTAGGGTAAATTGCTCCATAGATGGTTTTCATTTTATTTTAATTGATTTCCTTTTCCTTTTTGTTTTCTGATTTTGATTTGATTGCTCTTCTGATTTGTGATTTCGTATGTTGGGTTCACCTATGGAAGAAAATGAGAAACTGATTTGCGCTATGTGGTTATGATCTTCTACATGTATTTCTAGTGATCGTGCCCTCATATTTTAGGTTTGTGGGAAATTATTAGATTAAAAAACTTTTGTTTTGGTATTTGTGGAAAGTTTTCCTACAAGTATTTTGAAATGATGCTGTTTATGCGGTTTGATTATTTTCTTTTTTTGCTATCTTTGCACAGATTGGTATTTGTCTATTTGGCCTTGATTGATTATGTCGTTTGCTTAATGAAAGGTAGGTGCAATAGTATTAGATATGGCCTTCAATGGTGAAGATCGATCGGAACATTGTTGGCGATACTTTATTAGTTGTGCTTTGGTCACATGTGATAAGGTTTTCAATGCATCGGAGTATTATTTCTTTGATTCGTGGCGGGGAATTGGGGAAGAGATGAGGAAATAGTGATAGACGGTTTAGAGAGAGAGAGAGAGAGAGAGAGAGAGAGAGAGTAAAAATCTGAGATTTTGTTTGATTTGATCAGGACCGGAGGGATAAACGATTGGGAAAAAAACTTGGATACAAACGGTTTCTAAAGCCTCCCACCTGTGGTGAGTCCATGCAAGTAAACTCTTTTTTTTTTTTTTTGACAAGACAATGATCTAGATCTACTATATTCTAAGGAGAATGGGAGGGGGTGGTGAGAGTTAAACTCCCAACCTTACAGATGGAGGTGCTCCAAGGGAACCGAGCTCAACCATTGAGCTATCCCTCAACATCTATGCAAGTAACCTTGCAAGGTAAATTTTTGTCAACCTGTGATGAGAGGGGAAAATATCACACGATGGGTCCTGAGAAAAATTCTATGCTCTAGAACCACTTGAACTTCAAGAAAACTGGTCCCCCAACCAGCTTCTTGTACTATCACGTTGGGTCCTGGCTTGACTTCTTGAACCGAAGTGGTCGAACAGCTCCGGACCGGGTTTGACCAAGGCAAGCCGGTGATCGAGCTCCAAATTGTGGGCATCAGGTACCTTTTCGACTTGTACTGCATGGTTCAGGTTGATTTGGAAAGCGGTGATTATCAGTCCATCTCATGGAATGATATCAGCGGCAAATGCTTCTTCTCGAAAACCTTCATCGATGAATTCAGTTTGTTCGATAACTCGGACGTTAGTCTGAACGTTGAGGTTTTGAAAATCACTGAGTATTCATCCTCTAAAAGTCCGAAGATTGGAATCGAAATCCGAACCGGAGACGGTCCGAATTCGATTCCGAACCCGATCCCTAACTTGGACCCGAACCCTAGTTCGAGTAAGACGAAGAGAAAGGTTTTGGAATTAGGACATTGTTCCAAAGTAAGGGTTCGGGCCGTTATGGTTGGGGTTACCAAAGTGGCCGAATGCGAAGCTGTTGGTCAAAGGAGAGCCACTGTACAAAATCATGAAGGAACATTTCATGTCTGGTATAGGAATTAAAGAGACAAATGTGCAGACCACAGTGATTCACCAGTGTCTTCGTATTGACCGGCTGGATAAGGCACTTAGTTTGATTTTTTTCAATCAAGTGAAGAAAACAAAACTGGCTAGGGGAGGTGAGGCCAATGTGTTCGAACTTGTGAAGAGCATTTTGAAGTTTGGGTTTGTGTGGCTGAGTAGGTTTTTTGGGCGTCAACCTCATGGGATTGGAGTTCACTTGTCTCCTTTGCGATCGCCCCCATGAGAAATATATAGCATATACAATCATAGTTGTCGAAATTGCACGATTCGCGATTCGAATCGTACGATTCGGTTCGATTCGGGGTGTAAACAATACAAACCGATACTGTGAATTGCATTTAGTATGGAGTCGTGGTATGAATCGTCGAATCGATTTCGGAATCGTACGATTCGTGCGATTCGGTACGATTTGTGTTTAATTTCAGCCCATTCTAAAATCACGGGTCTGGCTGTAATTAAACTAAAATTGCGGGCCTCAATGTTATTTTTTAGGCCATAGGAAGGGTCGAGAGTGGAATAAGACCAAGATAAATCGATCGTTCTTGGATTATAGGGTTTAGACAAACCTGAGGTTTCATAGAACAGAGCCATCGACGATCGAACATGGCTCAAACCGAGAACAGGGCTTGAAGCACTTACCTGATAACAGAACTTCACTCGTGGGTTTCGTTTGTTGTTGATCGAAGCTCTGTGGGTGTCGGTTTTTGCTGATCATCAAAGACTGAAGGCTATCTAAACTTTTCGTTGCTCTGTGGGTGTCGGTTTTTGCTGTCAGTTTTCGTTGAAGTATCGAAGAAGAAGAAGTCAAGAAGTAGAAGTCTGTAACAGGTACCCCACTATCTATTATATATTCTCAACTCTAAGTTAGTGGCCATCTTTTTTTATTCCCCAGCCCCACCATCTATTACCCCACTATCTATTATATATTCGGATATTCCCATTTCTCACTAACACTTTTGTGGCTTTATGCTATTAAAATACCCATAGTCCCATACCCAGGTACCCACTAAGGCACTAATTAGGTTAATTATTGTATACTACATGCTGTTCGAACTATATGCTGTTCCGACTTCTGAATAAAAAAAAAAATTATATGCTTTTAATGTTATCCTCTAGATCACTGTGAACATGGGAAAAAAGAAAGGCAAATTGGAAGACCTCACGTGGCAACATTGTGCACGTGTTACCGAAGCTAATCGAATGCAATTGATGCGTAATTATTGTGGTCAAGTTTATTGCCTATTTAGACCACATGATCATCATTTTATCTTATGAAACAATAGTTTTATTGATTCTAAATAAAAATCTACATTTTTTATGCATTTTTTTAAAAAATGACCAAATCGTAGCGATTCACGATTCGATTCGATTCACGATTCGCAACAGGGCCTTTTCGATTCTCGATTCGATTCACGATTTGACAACTATGGTTTGGACTACATTGTTTTTTAGTTGATTTGGAAAATTGATGAACCATCCAAAATTTTGAGAATCTGAGTTTGCATTGTGTTCTTGAGAAATGATTTCAAAGAAAGGAATGCATTCACAAATGTGTTTGCCGAATGTTATGTGCAAGCCCATCGCTTGGGCACTGACCGCTATAGGAAGGTCTAAGATATGCTGTTGGAAATGTAGATTTAGAATTTTATAAGCCGAAATTTTATATGCATGATGGATGCGGTGTATGGGTGGTGATACAAATGAACAAAGAATTAAAGCTAAGATAGCTCGGCTGACACGCAAGTGAAAATCAATGAATCAACGTAACGATCTATTAATGAAATGAATTAACATTTCTTAGAAATTCAAAGAGGCGGCATTTGAGAAGTGCGTACTTGATAGCAGGATCCTTCTAAAATGGGTGCGTACTTGATAATAGGATGGGAGCTTCCACACTAATCTTAAGGACAAAATACTCACTTCTCTTTCCAAATATATGCAAGGAAGAAGAAAAAGAAAATAGAAGTAAGAAAGATTTAGGACTCTCGCTTTCTCGTCTCATATTCTACTACTTATCTACGCGTTTAATCTATATATTTGGCATAAAAGAATCTATTGGGATGTCATTTCTCACTCATGTTTGTACATATCGAACGCTTATATACGCAGTCCCTTTCTAACTATAAAACATATGTACAAAACAAATAAATATATATAAGTTTATTCATATATATATATATATATATATATACACCAATTATCCTGTCAAGGATCCCGGACCGAAGGGTTT
>JAXBDA010006843.1:0-19417 GCA_036023075.1 Gaultheria prostrata
AAAAACAGCCATAAACCTACTGTGTTGAGTCTATAAACCTGTCCCAAGCCTTTACCCAACAAAAACCTCAAGTTCTAGTCTTGATCAAGTTCAAAAAGGTATAAAACAAGCTTTGATCAAAGTTTTTGGTCCCTCTGAGGGAGACCAGTAGGTTCACACAAGTTCTTTGTACTTGTTGTGAGCCTACAAGGTCATAAAAATCAAGAAAAAGATTTTCAAAATTTCCAGTTTTACAGGGCTTGGGCGCCCAAGGTCACCCTGGGCGCCCAAGGTGGCCTTGAGCACTCAAACTGTGCCGGAAAGCCAGTTTGGTATTTCTGGCATAACTTTTTACACCGAACTCCGTTTTCGACAAGTTATATATCAAAACGTAGATAATTGGAAGAGCTACAACTCTCTAGTTTTATGATCTTCCAAAATCTGCTTTTACAGTGCCCAAAATATGCATACTAGTTTCTGGTAGTTTGGTTCTCTTTCAAAACAATGTCTTGAAGTTGTACTTTCCTTTTTTATTGTGATTATTGTTTGTATTATCGCATCATATACTGTACACTTCACACAAACATCAAGAATCAGTCTCCATAAGTCACCATTACTGTTTTGTTCATTTTGTTCTTTTATCGTTATTATTATGCTATTTCATCTCATTACAGAAGTGTGTGTGTTGTTGAGTATATCTATCATCTTGTCTCACTTCTCTCAAGCTCCCACTTCATATTTTTCTTTGTTTATTGTGAATAATCAGGTTAATGAGCCATAAACTTTGTTTATTGTTCATGGATCATATCTCTCACTCTTTGCTTACTGTTGAAAATCATTGTTCAAATGACATTTGATGTTGAGGTTGTGAATCCATGAACAATATAACAAGAAGAAATTGAAATCAAGTGAGAGCCAGGGATGACCCTGGGCGCCCAAGGTGGTTCTTGAGCAGTGTATATGTTTCATTCATTTTGTCATAATTATTGTTATCTCAAGTATATATGAGTTCTTCTCAGTTGCTTATCAGCCTCTTGACAGTTCTTCTTCTCTCTCTCAACTCAAATTCAACTTCATTTATGGATTTTTCTTAAAACTAAATCTTCAAAAATCTATGTTTTTGTTAGATAATCACTTTTGAATACCTTGTTGAGATCCTGTTATGGAGTTATGAGTTGAAAATCAGTTTTGAGGATATTTATGATCAAAGCAAGGTATTCTTCAAACCAGAAAATAAGAGTTAAACTGTTGAGTTTGGGAAACCTTGGGCGCCCAACCTCACCTTGGGCGCCCAACCTCTGTTCTGTCAACAGATTGGTTAGCAGCTGCTCCATCTTTCATCGCCTTCATTGTTCATTCTAATCTTTATTTCTGTCTTCATTTCATTCTGTTCATCCATAATTTTGTTTATAATCGTTCGTTATCATCGTTTCATTGTAGTTACACGCGCACACGAACACCGTAATTTCTTATATTGTGTTTCATCTCGTGTACATTGTTTATGTGTTTAAAAATCAAGTTTTAAACATTTTCCATATCCCATAAATTGTTTAGTAAAGACCGGTTCACGGACCGGGCGAGGGGGGTGCATTAAAACCCTTCCCCTCTCGTAACCAAACCCCCGAGCCCGGAAATAAAAAAGGTTTTCGCGTGACTGGTTAAATCATTTTCAAAACCATTGGGCATAACGAGTCACTCTTTTTGGTTTCTCAGGTTCATTCCTTAAACCCGGGAGGCAACTCCAAAATCACTTTTCAAATCAAAATCGAAACGCCATCGCGTGGGCGGCCGCCCGACGGGTGTCCACAGGTGTGTCTATTCTGTTTAAATAAATAGACATAATCAAACCAAAAGGTATGACTGAATAGACATCACTATTGAGTTTAAACAAATAGATGTGACCATTGGCCAACGGTCGCATCTATGCGTATATATAGGCTAGGGATTCACCCAAAACAGGAGTATGAAAACACAATCAATTGGTCTCTCTCACTAGACTTCTCTCCATTTATTCTTTATTGGTGCCTCGCAAAATCCAAAGGCATTCTGGTTCTTCTTCGTCTGTGCATGACGCAGTTGGACAAATAGTCAATTGGGACTGGGCTTCATTGTATCTTGGAGTTAAATTCGTCGGCAACCCGGTGCACACCAAATTCACTCGAATTGGTGGGGACGAAGATCGTCTTAAGGACAGCGATATTTAACAAGCCTTGAAGCAACCATTTATTCTCTCCATTTTTATCCACTTCCATCGGTGATATGATTTTTTGCACCAACAATGAATAGTTTAAGGATGCAGAAAGCCAAATATAGAACTTCTATCCGAGCAGGAGTAGCTAAGCCCCTACCAGTATTCACCCACCAAGGAAATGAAAGAGGGAGGAGCTAAGCCCCTAAGAAGAAAGGTTACTATGCGAAACAGTGTCCCCAAAAATCTGCAAGGGACAAGATGGTCAGCTTGTTCGCCCTCATAAATGGTGATCTTGATCACGTTTACCACAAAATCAGCCTACCGCGACGAAATCAGGCGAGGAAAATGGATTTCCTCGCTAAATGTTACCTTTTGGAGAGGAAAATGAATTTTGTCGCCTTTGTGGCGACCAAAACTGATTTCCTCGCCAAACGGTAACATTTGGCGGGGAAACAATAAATTCGTCACCAATGTAACTTTTTTGGTGATGAAATATTCTTTTTTGTCGCCATTACTACCGGCGAAAATTTATTTTCTCGCTAAAAGGGTAATATTTGGCGAGGAAATAATAATTTATCGCCAAATACAACTAATAGGCAACGAAAATGAAGATTTCCTTGCCAAAAAAATTGCATTTGGCGACAAATTATTGTGTCCTCGCCAAATTTTAACTTCAGGTTACAAAATTGTAGTATTTTGTTGCCTACTGTTGATTTTGGGTGGCGAAATAATTTTTAGGACTACATAACTCTTGATGTATAAGTTGTTACTCCCACCGTTCCTTTTTAACTGTCCACTACTGCAATATCAATTTTAAAAATTGAATTGACCGACCCATAATTAACAGTTTTACACAGTGGTAAAATATTATAATTCAAACTTGAGGAAGTTTTCGACCCCACCAAATAATATTCCTGGAGTCACCACTGGGTGTGGCTCTCGTGGTTTTTATTCGTGTTCAGATTTTCAACTTGTATATTTGTGTGTCTTTCCAGTTTTTTGTTCAAGACGAATTGTCTTTCTGTTTTGCGATTTCTGTGACTACAGTTTCTAACATCGTAAGGGTATTATGGGTTGAACGCGTTGTTCGACTCCTAATGGTTTCTGGCTTCTTTTCTTAATTAGCCTTCTTTCTGTGGAAGTTTCCTACAAATTTTGTCCTTATCATATTTCTACAAGTAGAAGTATTCCATCCTTTTCTATTCATGTCTGATAAACAAAAAAGAGGAATAACTTATTTCGGACGGTCCGGAAAGTGTCACTTTACAAAAAACCCCTTTGGGGACCCTACCGACACCTCATTTGCAATAATCTGAACCAGTCATCTTGTAGGGCCTGCAGAGTAGTGTGCATAAAAACAAAAAATCAACTTGACCCGGCATTGATAGCTGTGTCAAAAAGTGAATTTCGATGCAAAAAATAATGGCCTGGATCATTTAAGATGACCGGTTCAGATTATTACAATGAGGTGTCAGTGCCCCCAAAGAGGTTTTTTGTAAAGTGACACTTTCCGAACCATCCGGAAATAAGTTTTTCTCAACAAAAAAATCTGTTTATGTGTCTATTTGATTTGTACCTAAAACTTGAACTTTCCAAAGGTAACATTATTATACAAAATGACTGACTTATATTCCTTTTTTTTTTTTTTTTTGTCATTGGTTAATCCTAATCTCCTCTATCCTAGGGGACTTGGGGAGGGGATGGGTGCTTATGGAAATCGAACCCTGCTCATGTGCATGAGAGTATATATAAGCGAGACACCAACTGCACTCCACTCCACTCCACTTGCCATCCATATTCAAAGATGATATTTTCTTTGACAGTTAAGCAGTTAAATGTTCTGTGGACTTACCTAGAAATTGAATTTTCCAAAGGTAACATGATTATACAAATTGACTGAATTAAAAACCCATCCATATTTTGAGGTGGCAAATGGGTGGGTTGGGTTAGGATGGGTTGGTACGGGTTATGGGTTGAATATGGGCAGATTAAATATGGGCCAAGCCAAACTCAAACTGACCCGGCCCGGCCTAACCTGATTTTTTTTTTTTGGGGTTCTTCCAGGCCGGCCCTCTTTTGTGGGGGCGTACTCATTTAGGCCCCGCTCATGTCACAATCTACCCACTTAGACCCTTTCTCACGCGCGTCACCCACATGGGATTATAATCCGTGTGTTACATGTTTCGCGCATCATGCACTCCACTCTCTGCACTCTCTCTGTCCAATCTTCTCCCATTAAATGCTTTTAATACTTCTCTCTCTCGCTCTCTCTCTCTCTCACTCTCTCCTTTTTTATTTTATTTTTCAAAAACAAAATATCTTTTGTTATACATAATTATTTTTTATAAAAATTATATATTTGAAATCTACTTGATGAGATCTTTCAAATAAGATCCCATTTGAATATGAAATTGTGTACATATAAAAAAAAGTTATATAATACCCATTAATTAATACTAATTCACACTTCTAAACAATTTACAAAAAAAAAAAACAATTCACACCCTAAAAAAGAAACAATTCACACCTTAAAAAGAAAGAATTCACACCCTTCAAACAGATAAATCACATAAAACAACATATATGCCATAATTTAAAACAGATAAATCACACTTGCTAAGAACAAAAACACAGAAACCAATATATAAGGCACAATAAGAAACGGATAAATTGCAAAAAATAACATATATGCCACAATAACCCAATAGATAAATTATTTTGGCTAATATACACAAATAAAACCAACATATAAGTCACAATGACAAACAGATAAAAAATAACTTTCTGCATTGAACAGATAAGAAATATCTGTAAAAATTATCTGTCAAAAATATTATTTTTTATTTGTATTGAACACATAAAAAATATCTGTCAAAATATCTCTATGCATTAAACAGATAAGAAATATCTGTAAAAAAAATCTAATTTGACAGAGTAATTTTATATTTTAATACACAAAAATGTACAATTCACTCTAAGAAATTTTTTTTTTTTTGTGTGCATAATTTCATATTCAATATAGGTCTTGTTTGATAGATGTCGTCGAGTAGGTTCTAAAAATAATTTTTTTTGAAAATAAAATATATAAATTAAAAAGTAATAAATATTTAAAGTTTTAAAAATAAAAAAAGGAGAGAGAGAGAAAGAGAGAAGAAAAGAAAAGAAAGAGTGGACCGAGGAGAAAGAGAGAGAGGACAGCACACGCGTAGAAAAAAAGGGAGAAGAGAGAGAAAGTCAAGGAATAATACTCTTCACGCGCGTTAGGACTTAATGGGGAGTGAAAAACAAAATAGGGTTTGGACGGAAGCCCCTACAAAAAGTGGGGGTGACTTGGAATTTCCCTTTTTTTTTTCAAGTGTCCAAATCCCTGTCCGTTACTTACGTATGGCAATTTCCCCAAAACCCGATGGGTACTGGGCCCGCCCCACCTATTTGAAGGCTGATATTACTTGATTTTTCATCCAATAGGAGCAGACATGGTAAACTTTAAACAATCTCTATTTGAATATGGTGCGGGTATGATTTTATTATACCCACCCCCGAATCCAAATTATATATATTTTTATTTGTATGAATCTACGTATATGTGCGTGTATATAGTTTACAAATGTATATGTGTGCATGTGTATATATATAAGAAGTATGCATACATGTATAATTTGTGTATTTTATATATTTAACCATTTCGATTCATAAATAAATATATATATGTTGAAGTATTAAAAAACAGTTTATGATGATATTTGTTGAAATATTACATAATCTTTGTGGACTATAGTTGTTTGTAGCCTTCTATTCTATTTTGTTTTAAATAATTTTTTTATTACTGTAGGACATGTAATTATTTTTGTTTACATCTTATAGTTCTTTCTAGTTTAACTAGATAGGATATAAATTTACCCGAATATACCCGATCCCCAATGGAAGCGCGGGTATGGTGAATTTTTTACTTTCCCTTCTGGGCATGGAGGTGGGGATGGGGAAGAAATTCCCTATTAAGAATAGGAGGTGGATTAGAGTCCCCCGATACTACATACCCTATCCATTTCCATCCCTATCATTATTATTCCCTCCGTCCTATTTTAAGTGTCTAGTATTCCATTTTTGGCTGTCCCAAAGTAAGTGTCCACTTTGTAAAGTTAGTGGGTAAAAGTTGGTAAATTTTCTATTTTGCCCAAAAAAATTAGATTCCATTTTGAAAAGTTGGTGAGTAAAAGTGCAATGATAAAGGGTAAGTATGAAAAATAATATTTTACATGTGTAATTATATTGACTCCTAAAAATGCGTAATAATCAAACTGTGATATTTAAAATGAGACGGAGGAAATCATTATCATTATTACTATTTAGTAATTGAATTCCCAAACTCGCAGTCCTAGACAGAGAAAAAGAAGAGTGATAATTCAATTCTAAATAATTAATGGAATTTCAGTTCCCAAACTGTACGATAAAAACAACAGACTCATCACAATTGGTAACAAAATATCAATCATGCCACCTGATCAAGAACTTGATAAAAAAATGCAATCGGAGCAAAAGACAGAAACATCACAGATTAGGAAGCAATCTTCTTTTTATTCTAAAGCAGAGAACACAAAGGTTTATAGCCATGCCGGATTCTTCAATGGCGTAACAACAGCCTTCACTTGCAAGGCCAAAATAGAATCTGAGCTTCCGATTCGAATCTGCAACTAAAGCTCAACTGAAAATCAAGTACTACTGTACTAGTGAAGATTCAAATCGAAGAAATGAAAGAAGACATACTAACCTTCATATTGGATATCTCCATGAACGATAGCTTTTATTTCCCCCCAAAAAAACCTTCATATTGGAGAGGAGAACAGGAGACTCGAGAAAGACGTCGGACTGAGACCGGGTGGAATCGTGATGCAAGGGGATCTGGAGATCGGGAACTTCGCCTGCGACATGAGCTTGTACCTCGCCGAACTCGGTTCAACGTCGGATTGTGACTGAGGGTCGTCCATTGATGATGATTATGTTGGGGTTTTAGTTTAGAGAGAGTTTTCACCGGATTAGGTGGTGTTTTTTAATTACAACAGACTTTTTTAATTTTTGGCTCCATTTTAAACCCATGTGTATATGGTTAATGTGGATTATCCCATATACAAACCATATTATAATATGGACAAGTTGGGTTGGGTTATAACTTATAAGTCGGCAAGTAGGGTTGGGTTCATGCGGGTTTTAAATTGCCACCTGTATCCATATTCAAATCCATATTGAAAGATGATGTTTTCTTTGACAATTATGAAGTTAAATGTTCTGTAGACTTGGGAGGCCATGTGGCTCCCATCCTCTGATTACTCTCTCTCAGCCGTTCACTCTCTCCACTTGTGAGGTCAACATCCCCATCCCTCACCAAGTCAATTGTTTCAGCATCCTAGGAGTGAAGGCTTGGTTTTTTCGGTCAGATGAACAGGGGACTTGGTTTGGCTTTGGCCTATAAATTCAGCCCTCTGATTGCCTGTATTGTATCAGAAACACACACAGAGATCATCCTCGTACTTGATTTTGTTTTTGTTTTCGGGAAACCACGTAAATAATTTGTGTTGTGTGATTGTGTGTAGCTCCGCCGGTAGAAAACCAGCCAATGGGGCAGGTGGCTCATGGACTTCATTCAATCTGATGAAAACCAACTTCACAGCTTGTTGCAGTAGGATTGTTGAGATTACAAAATGGACTCACGATCAGACAGCTTCTGCAAGGGTTCACTCGTGGCATTTCCAACTAGCTCCTTGAAGAATTTCTCTCGCTGAGAAACAAAATGAATAAATGAGATTGAATTGTTAAATGGCAGTCCAAACAGTTTGTAATATACCATCCACCACAGAGTAGTAGGAAACAAGGTATGGGACTCGACATCTGCAACCGTGCAATTCCATTTCTCGAAGTCCTTATTCTCTTATTTTGTTGTTTTCTTTCGAAGTTTAGCATTACCATAGACAAAATCACAACCACACAACCCATCACTGACACTGATAGTATAATATCCAGCAACAATGCCTTTCAACTGGGATTCTTCAGCCCTATTAGCACCACCCATCGATACGTTGGCATATGGTATAGCAACATCCCAGTGAGAACTGTGGTATGGGTAGCTAATAGAGAAAGACCTCTCACTGATTCTTCCGGGACTATAATTGTATCCAATGATGGAAATTTATTGATTTTAAACGGGCAGAAACAAATTATTTGGTCATCAAATGTTTCAAATCCTGTGGCAAATTCGAGTGCCCAGCTGTTAGACTCTGGAAACCTTGTCATCCAAGATGACTCCAATGGAAAGACGATCTGGGAGAGTTTTCATTATCTTTCAGATTCAGTAATACCGGAGATGAAACTTGGAAGTGATGCAAGTGTAAATGTGACAACACTGTTGAAATCTTGGAAAAGCTCTTCTGATCCATCTGTTGGAACCTTCTCCAGTAGCATTAATCCTTTAACCATTCCCGAGTTCTATATATGGAACGGTAGTCATCCCTATTGGAGGAGTGGTCCTTGGAATGGTCAAATCTATATTGGCGTACCGCACGTGAACCCTACATATCTTAATGGTTATACTCTCTTTCACAACAACGAGGGAAGTGCGTATGTCACGTTCAGTTTAGCAAAGACTTTAGCACAACACTTTTACTTTGTTCTGAATTCTGATGGAACCATCATGGGGAAGTATATCAATGAAGGGAAGCAGGAATGGGAGGTTGCATGGTCCAGTCCAGAGACAGAGTGTGATGTTTATGGCAAGTGTGGGCCATTTGGAAGTTGCAATTCACAGGATTCACCAATTTGTTCGTGTTTGATGGGGTTTGAGCCTAATAATATAGAGGAATGGAATAGAGGGAATTTTACTAGTGGGTGTGTGAGAAGAACACCTTTGAAGTGTAAGAGAATTGGCAGTAGCAACCCAGAGAAGGAAGACGGGTTTTTGAAGCTGAAGACAATGAAAGTGCCAGCGTTGCCAGATTGGGCATCTGTTCAAGAAATTCAATGCCAAAACCTGTGCTTAATTAATTGTTCATGTACAGCTTATGCATATCAACAGGGCATCGGATGTATGTGGTGGAGTGGAAGCTTAATTGACATTCAGAAATTTTCCAGTGGCGGGGCAGATCTTTTCATTCGTGTGGCAAATTCAGAGCCAGGTAATATTTTGTATTTTCTAATCAATGTTCCGCATTCCCTTGTGATTTCGATTATGTGCTTCCACTTATTATTCTTTTTATTTGAGCATTTGATTAATTGTTAACTTGTTCTTCTGAAGAATTTGAAGTTAGTCGTATTTCACTTGCTTATCGTCAATATGCTAGCCACATAGAACTTTTGGTTGTTTCTCGGAATACTTAGGATTGTTTAGCTGTGTTTGTCAGTTTTGACCAAACTCTTGTTATGTTTGTTCCGCTTCGCAGATAAAAAGAGGAACATGAAATTTGTCATTGTAGTTTCTGTGATCATTGGATCAATAATCATAGCGATATGCGCATACTTTCTATGGATGTGGATGGCTAAACAAAAAGGTACTAACAATTACTGTTGTGAGCATTACGAACTTGTGAAAGCATTTGCTGTAACTTGTAGAAGATAACTAACAATATTGTTTGTTGAACCAGTAATCAAGAAAAAGAAGTGTAATATGAACCAAGTTAAACTTGAAGAACTACCCCTGTTCAAGTTTGAGAAGTTGGCAATTGCAACAGAAAATTTTGATGAGACCAATAAGCTTGGACAGGGTGGTTTTGGTCTTGTGTATAAGGTAATACATCTGAAATAGGTGCCGAATATTGATGTTGTCATGTAGAAAGCAAAATCAAATCTTTTGTTTATTTATTTTTTTGTCAGGGGAAACTAGATGATGGACAAGAAATAGCTGTCAAGAGGCTTTCAAGATCCTCTGAACAAGGGCTAGAGGAGTTTATGAATGAGGTCGTGGTGATTTCTAAACTCCAACACCGTAATCTTGTTAGACTCCTTGGCTGCTGTATAGAAGGAGATGAAAAGATGTTGATCTATGAATACATGCCAAATAAAAGCTTGGATGCATTTCTCTTTGGTTAGTTCGTACCAGAAGCTCTTTTCTGTTTATGCTAGCCTCAGCTTTGGCAGATGACTAATTGTATTAGTCCTGCTAATCATGGGGCTTGGCAATGATTATATCCTTGTGTATCATAATGTCAATTACCTTGACTCTTTTCCCCGTTTGATCTTTCTTGTGTCGACATTCTTTCAGATCCACAAAAACAAGAGCTCCTAGATTGGGGTAAACGGCTCAACATCATTGAGGGGATAAGTAGGGGGCTCCTCTACCTTCATAGGGATTCTAGATTAAGGATCATTCATCGAGATTTGAAGGCTAGTAATATTTTGTTAGACGAAAAACTAAACCCCAAAATTTCGGACTTCGGTATGGCAAGGATTTTTGGAGGCAATGAAGATCAAGCCAAGACGAGAAGGGTTGTTGGAACATAGTAAGTAGATGCGATCTTGAAAGTTAAATATTCATTCTATGTTCAACCTTTTCTTTGTTGTGCGTTGATCAAATTTAATCTAGAATTTTGCCATGATGCAGCGGCTATATGGCCCCTGAATATGCGATGGATGGGAGGTTTTCGGAGAAATCTGATGTGTTCAGCTTTGGAGTGTTGCTATTAGAGATTGTAACAGGAAGGCGAAACAATAGCTTTTATAACACTGTGCATTCATCGAGCCTGTTAGGATATGTTAGCTCACTTGAGTCATTTGACTTCAATGTCTCTGATTCTCAGCTTTTCCTCACAAAATCATTGGTGAAGCTAATTTTTTGTTTGCTCGATCGTAATATTTCAGGCATGGAGATTGTGGAATGAAGGCAAGAGCGAGCTTCTCATAGATCCGAAGATATTCTATCACGACTTTCAATTGGATATTTTAAGATGCATACATATTGGACTACTATGTGTTCAAGAATTTCCAATAGAGAGGCCTGACACATCCATGGTTCTTTCTCTGCTAAACAGTGAAATTGCAAATCTTCCCAAGCCAAAGCAGCCTGCGTTTAGTCAAAGGCAGGTTTTCTCTGAGAGACATTCTTCTCAAAAAAGTCAGATTAAATGTTGCACGAATGATTTGACTGTTACAATTGTTGAAGGCCGTTAGCGTGTGAGTTCTTGTGATTCTCAAATGATTCTCAGTACTACTCTAACTAAAGTATTACTTGCAGACCGCCAGTTTTAAGTGTTGTAATAAATGCGATTATGCTTGTTTGGAAAAGAGGTGAAAGTAAAGTACAATAAAGATAATATTATCATTGTTTTATCTTTACTCTATGCATATTATTGTTTGTCCGGTTGTGTAAGATTTTTAAGATATGCTTGTCCTTATTTGTAAGATACCCTTGTCCTAACTTAGCTGTAAACCAATGCATATCTTAGCTGTAAAGCAAATCAGATGCTTGCCCTATTATAAACCAATGGTTCTCCTTGTGCCTATAAATGGAGAAGCATTTCTATGTTGTATTCAAACTTCTCTGAGTAATAAAATATCTTGTGTGCTTGTCCAAAATTCCTATTTCCTACTTTGTGTTTATACCAACTTTGTGTTTGTATTTTATATTTTCTTCTATTTTCGATTTGTGTATATTGGAACTAAAACAGAAATTTTGAAGTTAGAGGAGATATTTTCGTTGAAAATTATGCAAATATATGACATCCTATGGTTTAAATACATTAGTTCTGTGAGACTACGACACATAGGATCATTGGAAAACTATTTCTACTCTTCTATGAGTGCTAGTTAGAGAATTCACAGATCTTCCTATTTGTAAACATTGCCTTGAATAGCTAGAAAAGAATGCTCTACATACATGGGAGAAAATATTGTAGCGATGGAGCTGAATAGCAGTATTTAGGGTTGCACTACTACGATAATAAACGAAAAGATCATGGATTTTACCCGTGATTTTTATAATTTAATCACGGCTTAAAACCGTGGTTGATTGGCCGTTATTAAAAATGACGTTGATTCGATGACAATTTTTAAGCTTTAGTAAAAGTATGTTCAAACTGATAGTGAAATCCATAATGCGTGCTAATAAGTGAGGCACATTCGTGAGTTGTACAAAAAATTGTGTTTAAAAACACTGTACAATTACGGTTTACATGGTAAACCGTAAACCGTAGTGAAATCAACAATAATATTACGGTTTGCCCTTAAACTTGTAATAAAAATTAGTTTTAAGCTCATGGTTTGGACAAATAACATGGTTAAAAATATTGTACAGTCATGGTTTGCCCAGAAAACCAGGATTAAATTAACTATACAATCATGATTTGGATATAAAACCGTTGTTATATATTTTATAAGATCACAGTTATGACAATTAAAACGTGGTTATATTCAAGGGAAGGTAAAGGTTTTCATGAAAAACTGTGGTCGTTTCTTAAGTACAAGATTACGTTCTTTATCTGGAAAACCGTGGTTCAATAGTTAATGCATTGGACATTTAACAATTTTACACCAGAAGAATATGAAAAAAAATTCACATCCACAATGGAAAAAAAAAAGCAATGACAAGTAGATAAAAAATGCATTTATTAATTAACTGGAGTTTTCATATCAATCTTTGACAGTCAAAACCCTAGCTGATGAGTCATAATAAGCTCAACCATTTCAATAATAGGACTACCAATTATAATTAAATAACAAGTTCAAAACAACCCAATCAACACGAGATCGTCTGCCTAGAAACAGTGCATCATCCGGCATATGAACTGCATTAAATAAATAAAATGCTCGCGTTAGATTGTGTAAAACTAAAAAAATTCAGCAAATATATATGGCACCATATGTAGTAGCAACACCAACTTACATGTTGCATCAAGCATCATACAACTGAGTAGCAACACAACCATACAACAACAAATACACTACGCCAAATATCACTTTTGCCGGCAATTTTTTTAACAGTGCTTGCAAAAATGCCTTGAAAGGATATTATTTAAGGCACTAATTAAAAAAGCCTTTAGAAATATACATTAACGGCAATCTTAGATTACTACCGTTAAAAATGCCTTTAAAAATACTCATTAACGGCATTTTTAGATTACTGCCTTTAAAGATAGACAGCAATTTGGTTCCAAAAAAATTGTTTTTACCGCCACTGGGTATGTTTGTTTCCCTCCAATTTTTTTTCCCAGTACATGCAGCCAAACACGCCCAATCGAAGCCCACTTATCAGCATATTCAGAGAGAGAGATCGACTTGTTAGAGCATCCCAAACAGTCTCAGTAAATTTTGAGCTAAAAATAGTAGTGAACAGTGCATATTTTTCACTTTACCTACTCACATCTCTTTCAAAACTCCAACAATCCTCTCTATTATTAAAAAGAGAGAGACAGAGAGAGGAAAAAAAAGGTAGTAAACAGTAGCTCCCTAAATGAGGAGGGATTTAGGGAGGCACTGTTCATCCAAGTAGAATAGGGAGCTTTTTATTGAGGCTGTTGGGGGATTGATTTGACATTTCCCTCCATATTATGGCTAAAATTCCGCTTTAGGGAGCCTTGTTGGGGCTGCTCTAGAGAGAGAGAGAGAGAGAGAGAGAGAGAGAACAGCGAGCGTTCTGGAAGCACGATGGTCAGTCAACAACAGTAGAAGATTGTTAGCTCTCTCTCTCTCTCTCTCTCTCTCTCATTGTGTGTGTGTGTGCGTTTATATTTCTCCTCCCTCCTCCAATCGTGTTCTAATGGTTGGTGATATCGATAAACTAGGGTTTCAACCTAGCTTCTTGTGGTGCGTTCAACCTAAAAAAACCCAAATAAGAGGCGCCAATCCTTCGCGTTCACAAACCCTCCGAAATTTTCAGTCGAAGCTCTTCGAACAAGCCAATTTCGCTAACAAGCCCTCTGAAATTTTCAGTGGACAACCCTGAGCTGTTTGAACCAGACCCAGATTTCTCAATCATCATCGTGCAAACTGGCTTGGATCAATGGATTTGCTGTTAACCTAGGGTTTTGCTCATTTCAGGTCTGTCATTTTTCCCAATCGTTTTCCTCTGCACCTATCTCTTCTTAATAGTTCTCTCTGTTTGATAGACTTCTCAAACATTTTTTTCTTCGTCAGACTTCTCAAACGTTACAAGTATGTTTGTTTTTTTCTCTATTTTTCATAATACTATGGCGTACATGTCAGTCCTTCTCAACGTATCTGCTCCCTCAGTCCTATCTCGGTCACGAATGAAGCCATAGTTGAAGAAGCCCTTACCAGAGTTGATTTGATATTTCTCTGAATTCATGGCAAAATGCAAGGCTAGGGTTTTAATTAGATATCGGGGTTTGCACATGTTATGCACTTATATGGTTTAAAGATCCTTGTTGGGGCTTTGACGAGGGATTAGTGGGGATTGGGTTTTGTGTGGTACCTGGTTCAACATATACCAGATAATTGTCTTGCCTTAGCCCTTTGTAGCAACCACAATGGAGTGTGGAATGAAAAAATTAATTATTCACCCATCTTTTTAGATTTGAATCCAAGGCCTTTTGAAAGACGAGTCATGGTTATGACAAATTGGCGATGACAAATTAGCCCATTGTAGCAACCACAATGGGGTTCTTTTGGTTATGCACTCGATTGCCGATTGTGATGAATAATAAGGATTCAGTATCTTGTTTATGAAGGTTGGTTGAAGTAATGTCTTGTTGGTCTTGGTTGAATAGGCAATTTCATTGTGTCAGAATGAGAAAAATTCAATTACATAAACCACACCTAAATTCATTTCTCTTGATTATCTATGCTCTTTCTTCCACAAACAAAGCATTTACTTTTTTTTTGTTGTTGTTGTTGTGTTTGAAGCTGTGGGTTCCTTTCTGCCAATCTTTTGCTTAGAAAATCGTAAACCGCTTACCTCTAAAATAGAAGTCCCATATGTTGTTCTATTTTTGGTTCCTGACCTTAATCTGTATGGCTATTTTTCAGATTTCTATTTTTTTTACTTTTTCACTCTCTGTAAAATCATTAGCCTTGATACATCCGAGACCTTGGGTTTAAACATCATTTGGTTCTTAGATAAATTTATTGGCAGGCACTTTCTGCTTAGAAAATGTGGTTAAGAGTGTCACATTTTAGTATTTGTTTTATTTCAACCTTGGTTCTAAGAAGAAACTGTGTAGTGTTTCAAGTTTTATCTGTAATCTGTAGGCTTTTTTTCTGAGTTGTCTTTTTAAATCACCTACATCTAGAAGGTTGTTTCTTTAATGAGTTGTATTAATTGTGATTTTCATTGTTCAAGGGTTGCTGACTTAGATGTACCTGTTTCAGCAAACAGGATGAGCCACGGAAAATGGAGTTCATTAACAACATTCTGCCCCCGAAGAGGGCGTAGTTTTAAAGAAGATGAATGGGGTTCCTACTAGTGGTTCTGAAATTGCTGCACCAAATGGGAATCCAAAAATTGTTGACAAGCTGGAAGATGATGGATTTATTGACCCATCTACCATAGCAGTGCCAGACAGACCAATTGCTTATGCTGAAACTAATGGTTTGACTGCCTCTAAGGTAGGTGCTAATTGTGAGTATTTTTGTTTGCTAGCTTGTGCAGGTATAAAATCACATTCTTGTGTTAAAATATGAGATGCAATGAACTTGACATCGTTTGTCCGAAACCAAAATGAACTTGGAGTGAAAAAAAGAGATGTGTCTAAGGGTCCAAAACCACAGAAGGGTCAAAGTAACGCAAAAAATGACAAGCTGTCTATTGCATTCTCCTTTCTTTGCTTATATTGCATTCTCTTGCGCCTGGCGTCATAGTCATTAAGATACCACATTTTCCATGCAAAATTGCATGCTAGGGATCCCAGAGTTTGTACTTTGTAGCGACTAAAAAAACTCTTCACTTACATAGCTTGTGGTTGTAGACCCTTATCTTTATCCCAAAAGTAATATGTATATCACCCCTTAGGCTTTTTTTTTTCTTTCTTTTTTGTCGTTCAAGACCAGCTTCTGTCATCTTGTTCACGACCACATCCACGACCTAATTCTCACGGCAAGGTAAATATAAGCTTTTTGAAGATAATCCGGCGAAATGAAAAGAATGTGAACACTAAATAAAATTCTTAGGACAGATTTGTGTTGTGTCATGGCATTTGTGATGTTGTACTCCTGAAAATACTCCTGGTTTTGCTGTTGTTAGTGCTCAAAATACTCTTGTTAGTGAAGTGCTGCTGCGATGATTGGAGGAAATTTTGTCTACGTGCTTTGTGTAGACTATTTAATGGCACAAATTCGTGGACCAATTGGACTCTAGCGTCCAGCTCTAGGCAACTTGGGACATAGTTTTATCCTTCTGTTTAAACCAAAACATACAAACCCAGAAAAGAGAGACTAAAGAGCCCACAATTATGAGCAATTTCCACTTGAAATAGCCAGGATCGCTTCTCTTTGATAGCTTCTTTTCGAAATTCATGAAAACCTCGAATTTGGGTTGTTTGGGTTTATGATAGTTGTCACTTTTAAAACTTAACTGCACTTGTCACTCTTAAGTCGTATCTGCATAAATGCTTCACATTTCGTTGCTTTTCGAATACATGAAAATCTGAAAAATGCCGGGAATTTCCCTCATTTGCTGTAGCGTAGATTAGTGATATTCAGAAAACCTGTGAGCATATGAACTTATTTGATGCTTATTTTGTTTTAAGTTTAATGGCCATTGTTTAGAATCAATAACATTTCCCATAGTTGTAGTAATTTTGGCTTGTCTATGACCTTTGTTATGAAATTGATGTTTGACCTTTGTTCTAACAGGTTAATGAGACACGAATATTCAATCTTGAATGTACTCCGGATGGCTCCAATTCTGTTGAGGAGAACGGAGAGTGAGAGGACGACGTTGGGACTTGATGTTTAGGACATCTTATTTTGGTATTTAGATAGCTTTTGGGTAAGAATGTTGGGTCGACTTTTGGGCATGACTTTAGAGACCTAGCTAGATGAATGAACTAAACTTATATTGCGTCATGGAGAGGCGTTTTGGTATATATTTTGTGGTTATGTAAATGCTACTTCTCTCCTTTTGACACTTGAAACTTGAATATTTAGACGTGTAGATCGATGATGTATTTTGGGCATTGTAACTGAAACTTGATTCTATCAAATGGAACAATTTATTTTGTATGACATGTTAGGTACGAGCAGATTTATTTGTTGAATTCATTGAAAAAATGTGTGGAGATCAAAAAATTTGATGCTACAGGGATGATATGGGTGTTTCTAGCCGCTATTAGTTTTAAAAATCATGTCCATATGCGGTGCTTATAAAGTGCCGTTTTTGCTAATTTTTGCCGGTGCTTATTGCAAAGTGTTGTTTTAATTGGTTGGACATCAAAATTATTGCCGGTACTTTGTAAGAGCCGCAAAAATTGCTGTATTTTATTGCCGGCACTTATCTTAGTGCCGTATTTTATTCCCAACACTGGCATTGACAATACTTTTTACTTTTGCCGCAAAAGTGCCGCTAATAGCTTTAGTGCCGCTTTTACTATTATTAGTGGCATTTTTTTACCTCCGTAAAAGGCAACATTTGGCGTAGTGATAGTAGCACTAGAAAAACCATTCACAAAAAATAGCACTATACCATACTGTAGCAACACCTATCCTGCATATTCTGCTAAGGCAAAAAAGAAAGAGAATTATTCATCTTTTAAAAAGTTACAAAGATTAAATGGATAGGGAGCAAGACCACAAGATGCCCCCCACTCCAAACCCAAAAGATCAAAGAACCTGCAGTTGGCAAGATGCCAAACAGGAAAAAAATAAGAACCATGAGCTAGCATATAAATCAACATGCAAGCTGCAGCAAAGAACCATTGAGCCATGTATAGTTCTTATACATATTTGTTTGTGTCTATCGCAGTAAAATATGGTTAAAAAAATTTATATATGTTACTGATCCCAGATGTTAAAAAAAAAAAGATGACTAATTTTCATAAAAGTAGAACTCCTTTAACCAAGCTGTCTGAGAAAAAACAAGAGCAAAACATGCAATTCTGTAAATACTGTGACAAAAAGGTACAGGGTAAAACATCCAATGAAAAGACTACTTAACTTATATGAACGAGCTGATTGCAATGACCTCATAAAGATGCAACTTTTCTATTCTACACATGCTTCATCAATTTTCAGTATCAATGTAAGTTATTTTCCCACCAAACTACGAGGAAATCATATGACAATGCAAAGTGAAGGAAAAATATGTTAACACTAATAAAAATAAAAGCAGGAATGGGGAAAAAAACAAAAATTCACATTCATTGCTTAAGATGCTTGGATCTCTTATGACGTCTCTCATGTACCTCATGATCACATAAAATTCACATTCCACGCTTGTTGGTTGTTTCGACCGCTACAAGCAAGCTTGGAGAGAAATAAGATAAACTCCGAATTGCTGAGAAAATAGTAGCAAAAGATTCACATTGCTACCTTAACTATTTCCCAAACCCAAGCTGGAGTTCTTTTGTTTCCATTGTTGGTGTAGTAAACCTTGAGTACACTTCATGAAGAAGATTTTATTTTCTTCTAATCAGTCGAAGAAACAAAAATCTTAGAAGATTGTAAAATGTCGAATAACTTACATGTTAATCATGAGTTGAAGGGTTATGTTGATTTTCTTACTAACTGATGTTAAATCCATACGGGAGAGTCAAAATAAATATGTAGCGGAAGAATTACTAACCTTCTGTTGTGGTGTTTAAGTCTTCAGAAATCTAGAAACCGTTCCAATGAATTGTCTCTCAATCAACGCCCTTAATCAACACAAACTCGTAGTGATTTTTTAGCAGAGCAATGGGGATGTTTTCCAATCTATTTTGTATATAATGTTTGTCACTTGTAACTTGATGGTAATCACAGGCCTTTATATAGATAGATCGGGATTCTTTCCCAACGGATACAACCCCTAACACTTCCTTCCATTAAGGACTTACTAAAGCACATATTCATTAATAGT
This sequence comes from Gaultheria prostrata, assembly GCA_036023075.1. Taxonomy (NCBI): domain Eukaryota; kingdom Viridiplantae; phylum Streptophyta; class Magnoliopsida; order Ericales; family Ericaceae; genus Gaultheria; species Gaultheria prostrata. The sequence goes on from JAXBDA010006843.1 coordinate 19,158, forward strand.
GACACCCTTATATATGAATGGTTACGAAACCTATTCATGAATAGTTAAAATTATTTAGGCAATTTTTCTATCTAATACCCCTATGTTAGAAATAAGTATGTATGTATGTATGTATGTATGTATGTGTGTGCGAATATATATATATATAGAGTCCGGTTCCGGTCAGGACTCCCGGACCTATCTTAGGTCCGCACCTCCCACTTCCCGGCCAAATGGTCGGGATCCGATCCGTTAGATGTGTTTAAAACGTGTTTTTAAGG
>JAXBDA010006844.1:0-19417 GCA_036023075.1 Gaultheria prostrata
CCCCCCCCTCATGTGCAAGATGTTGCACATGGAGATGGCTAACATCCGATGCACGGAGAGAAGCAAGTGCCTAACAGGAACGCATGCAAATAGAGAAACGGGAATTTATGCTAATGTACAGACTCGAAACTGAGATTTCCCCAACCTGAGCTCTGATAGCAATGTTGGATCACCACTTTTTCCAAATCTGTGCGTTTCATCAGGTGTATCCAAATTAAGGTCACTGGGTGTTGTCTTTGCAATTCGATTAAAATCAGTTTGTACTTTAGCTAATGGTATTTTTGTAATGTTGTGCCTTTTTTTCATTTCTGCAATCAACAAAGTACGCTCTGTGATTCTTCAAGTTTATATAGTTTGATAATCGCTTGTCTGGAGTATGGCTCTACTTATTATTTTGCTTTTTAACTTAGTTTATGTCTGCTGGGATTTATCGGCTGTTCTGGCTTTTTAATTGAACTTTTCTTTCGAAGGTTGGAATCGCCAAGCTTTAAACTTTTGGGTATCATCTTTGTTATATCAATTGGGATACTGTTCACAGGTGTGTAGCTTCATCATTTGCATTGCCTGCTACTATAGAAATTTCTACAAATATTTCTTCTTTTTGCTTCACATATTCTCTTGAAAGGAGATTGGCTACAATAATCTGACACTTCATTTGTTGTAAGTCACCTTTGATGGTAATAGTTGGTCAATGAAAGCTTTCTTACATCTCCTTATGTTTTGTGTGTGTGTGTGTGTATATATCACTTCTGATGGATGACAAATCATGTATGAACGCAAGGGATTACGTTACGTGGTTCGGCTTAAAGCCTATATCCACGTGGGAATATGAGCAAAAGAATTCACTATGAAAGAGGAGTATGCAATGGGCGAGCAATAGCCGCAGCTCGCATAATTCACATTAGACCCTTGACCTTCAAAAGTGCCTTAATGTATACAAAAACGCTACATAACAAATTGGTTAAAATACCCACAAGGGAAAAAAAAATCAGGTTAGCGGGCTATAAACTAGTCTGTGTATTCAAGACAACTCACTCCATTTACAATACATAACACGGATCACATGTTGCGTGAGAAAGGGATTCCAGATATTACCTTCTCGCTTATTCGTTGAGGTTAGTAGGGTAAGTGTGATTCTAGGTTGCTTTTAAAGAAGTGTTTGAAAATGAATTACCCCTTCATCAGGCCAAATCAAGTTTTGGGATTACTGCATTGGGGACAAAACGGAATTAGAGGAATCAGTAAGAATAGTCATAGCATCACTATGCTAGTCTTGCTTTCATGTCTAGGACAATAGGAATCAGACTGTGAATTTCTTGGTTCCAATATCATTATATTGTGCTTGTGTCATGGCGGTTAGTCTCTTGTATTCTAATGGGATGGAACCTAAGGAGGTTACATACAAATGAGGTGATGCTATCATTGCATGCAACAGTTATTGGAGTGGCATTAATTTGCTGGATCTTTTTTTCAGTTTTAAGAGACTTTTGTTGTTTAACTTTGGCATGTTCTGAGATTTAACTTGAACCTTCTTCACGGAAAAAAAATGATATGATTGTGTTGAATAAAACTTCGCTATTGTTAAGAACCTATCAATTTCATTTCTGATCTATCCAAAACTTTTATATTGTTGGTTATCCATCCTGACTTATATCTGTGTGTGTCATAGTTGTAAAGGAGACCGAATTTGAGTTCTGGGGATTCATCTTCGTTATGCTTGCTGCTGTTATGTCTGGCTTTCGTTGGACCATGACTCAAATCCTTCTTCAGGTATGGCTTGTCAATGTTTCTGTTTTAGATGCTTGTCTCATGTTGAGCTTCTTGATTCCTGGAGCTTGAAATTCTTGTAGCATCTAGATCGAAAAGCTAATGCGCTTACCACATTCTTTAGGACTGGTTTTTGTTTAGTATGTCAACATAAAAAGCCTCCCGATTTCTGTTTTCGTTTCTTGATGTACCCCTCATTTTAGATGCACTTACTGGATGTTGTATGTTGGCATGTTACCGGGGCATTTATTCTGCTGGACGTGCTATAACAAAATGGACATAAAGAAAGAAGTATATGGTAAGCACTTTCTTGCAGTTACTATTTTAATGGGATTTTAGTAACTCCTCAGTTGGTTAAATATAAATGTTTATGCTTAGATGTCTGTATGCTGACATTTCCCCAATGTGCAGATCTCAGTCCTCGTCTTAAAATCTTTTTTGTATAACTATACCCAAAGCCCTGCTTCTGTTGACGCTTTCAAGTGTCACTGTTCCCTTCATTCTGGTCAACGTTTCCTTGCAATTATTCCGTAAATGTCACGAAATATCAACCCTGAATGGTAAAGTCAATGTTTTCCTTGAAAAAATTGATTTTGGAGCGAATGAATTATGTATGAAGAGGAAATAAACTTCGTAGCGTTTACGGAACCTTTCGGGAAGACAGAAGCTGGTATAGGTGAGATACCTTAGTAACAAATACTAGATGTCAGTGTCACATAGAATCTAATAAGATATTCAAGTACAAGTTTTAGAGGGAAATTGACTTTGCTGCAAAAAGTACACCCCATAACTGGACAAAAGGAAGAAATTTTTCAAAAAGCACTTTGTTATCAAGGATTAAATGTTAAGAAGTGGAACCAAGGTTTCCTTATATCAGTAAGGAGCAGCCTTGGGTCGGGATCCCAGGAGGAAGTCTTTCTGAAATCGCAGAATAAAGTGTATTTTCATAAGAGGGGGTGAAGTCAGCTTCGGCTCAAAACTCCTAGTAAGAAAGGAATGAATGAGCAAAAGAACATGACAGAACCTTTTGAAAGGACCCAATCAATTGGGGTCGGCTACCTAAACCCATGTTTTCTATTGAGCCTTCAGTTTCTTTTCGGTATTTGCATTACCTTGCCGTGATCAGTCTAAACTTGGTAATAAAGAGCTATGTTACGCGGACTCTTGTAATGGTATAAAGTACCCATGTCGGACACTCGACACTCGGATAAGGGTGTGGGATATGTGTCCAATATGTTTAATAAGACACTTCTATAGAAAACCTAATTGTAATTCGAGTTTATCATGGAAGTATGCATAAACATCTCTTATTATCCATGAAATGCGTTATAGAACCTTAAAGCACCATTTTACGTAAGAAAATAGACAAAAAAATAGAAACAAATTTGAATATTTTGCCCTGTCCCGGTGTCCTTGAAATGGGGAATAGTTGAATCCGACACCTAGATACATACCCGCACCCGACACCCGTACCCGAGTCCAAGTAACATAGATAAAGAGAAAGATTACGGGGATGAAAAGTTTTCGCCCACTTGACAATTGTCTAAAGTAATCAGGTTCAAAGATATTCGATTTTGGTCTGCAACAATAGTCTAGTGCTTTGATAGAAATAATTGGAATTACTTCTACAAAGCCGACAACACTACTTGTTAAATGCATTGGGTTTGGTTGTTTTCAGGGTTGAAAGATCCAATCACCCTTATGAGCTATGTAACTCCAGTAATGGCAGTGACGACTGCTCTTCTCTCCCTTATTATGGATCCTTGGGATGAGTTCAAAGGAAGCAGTTACTTCAATAGTTCAAGCCATATCCTACGAAGTTGCCTGCTAATGCTTTTTGGTGGAACACTTGCCTTTTTTATGGTAGAAATCTTATGCCCTTTATTCTGACATGTTTGGATCTCTGTTTTTACCTTTTCTTTTTTTCCTTCCTAAGTTAAAATCTACCCTGCATGTTAGCACTGGTGATTTTTTATCGTCTCAAAATGTTGGACTTTGGATGTCAAACTTGTCAATCCTTTTTTCTTTTTGTCTAATGAACATTAGACTCAACCATACTCTGGAGTGAGAAGCTGCCCGCAGGAGACGTATCCTATCACCTTCTCGTCTTATTTGGTTTTCATTGTCTTGGTTTCCCATTTTTTTTCCAGGTATTGACGGAATACATACTTGTTTCAATAACTAGTGCAGTAACTGTGACAATAGCAGGAGTTGTCAAGGAGGCTGTCACTATTTTGGTAAGAGCTGTTCAGATTACTGTTTGTAAAAAACATAAAATAATTCGAGGGGGCTACAGATCTGTGTTTAAAGCCAATCTTCCTTTAACTGTAAATCCGCTGTAATAGCTAAGAATGTCTGATAATATTAAAAGAGCCATGTTTCCTGTATGAAACACCTGCTTTTCTTTATCCACATGCAAGCTGTAAAAGGGTTTCTCCTTGAAAAGTAGTTGTCAAGTGTATCATTTTTTGTCTTGTCGTCACTTCAATATTTCTTTTGGAGGATTATGTCCATGATTTCTTATTTTACTCGAAAATCATTCATAATGTCTCCCAACTTAAATTAGGTGAATTTAGGAGAAAATTAGTTCTTGACCGTGACAATGCCTCCTGACGTTCTCTCAATGGTGCTTAGAAATTAAGTTTTAAGTGAATACGACCAAGTAAATCTCAACCTTTGGAACTTGAAAATGGCTTTTCCTTCGTTTAACAGGATAGATATAATAGCCTCTGTAGCTAAACAAATAATGCCATTGTTAAATTTATAGGCAGTTTTGGACTCATTTGCTTACAACTTACTTTTGGGGACAATTGGTGATCTAATGCGCTCACTCTAATGATGACAGAGGTCTTCTGTTCAAGTCTCGTCACCCTTGTTATCTGTCGGTCTGCAAAGTGTGTTGTTGTGCTTGTGTTCTTACCCGTTGTTCATGTTTGCTTGTTTTCCTCTTCACATACTAGATGTACTTTGATGTGAGGGGCACTTTTAGGTTGATATACAGTGTTATCCTAACAGCTTCAGCTTTTGGAATAATTGACAACATACCAACAATCAAACTATATTGTTTGTCCTCAGTTATATCAAGACTAACCATCTCAGTCAAGAAAGCAAGCGAGATCTGTTTATAGGCCCAGCCTCTTAGCTTACGTAGGTATCTGATGTTGAAGTTACAGAGAAGAGAATGATACATATAATGACATAAGTTCAAAACAGTATGAACATTGAAGACTTAGCCTCAATAATAATATACCTCCAGAGAAAAAATCTGTAATAAATCATGCGATGTGCCAAGGCCACCCTGCTCCCTTTACCCCACCTCCCCACCTTCCCTGAATTTGTATCACATCATGATTCGAGCGGCATCGTTGAAGCAGTCGCCTTAAAAATGCAAATTCGACGTATAATATTTGTGTTAAACCTTCATGGATGATTCTAATGCGGTTCCACTTACCAGTACGGTGACCAATCCACCTTAGTAAGCTTGTTACTTTTCAATGGTAGTTGTTATATTTGATGTTATGTCGTCGTGCGTGCGTTAGAGCGTGTTAGAGCTTCTCTATCAGTGGTCAGGTGTAGTTCTCTCACCACATGCCTTGAAGCATTTTGTTTATTGGGTTCTTTCCCTTCTAATTTGCTTATATTGGGTAATTCTTGTTTAGGTTGCTGTGTTTTACTTCCATGATCAGTTCACTTGGTTGAAGGGGGTTGGTCTGGTCATAATCATGGTTGGTGTGAGCTTATTCAACTGGTACAAGTAAGTCACTCTCTATGGTGGTTGAGTAAAAAGTTACCTTATATTACAGATCTTTTCTTAGTTGCATTGCCAAAGCTGAAGTTTTGATTCTCCGCAAGTTTATCCAGAAAATAAATATTTCTACCTTAATTAGGTCAACTTTGAATCTTGTAAAACTTTCCTACATGGGCTAAGTTTTTATTTGATCTTCAGCGGCGTGTTTCTTTTAATTCCACGGTTTCTATAGTACTATTCTATCAACTTCTGAAACATAGGAACTCGTCGCTGTCATTAACATTTTCACACATGGCACCGTTGTTAAAATAGGAACTTATCGTTTTGTTGCATAGTTTTTGACAGATTCATGTTTTAAGATGCTTACAGAGTTTAATGCTTCTATTGAAACTTTGGAGGGAGACTTCTTTCACTTTTAGATAGGGGTGAAATCGGTTCGGTTTCGGTCGGTTCGGTCTGATTAGTAGCAAAACCGAATCAGTTTGGTCTATGAGGTTTAAGGACCGATCCCGACCGTTTCGGTCTGATTAGTAGCAAAACCGAATCAGTTTGGTCTATGAGGTTTAAGGACCGATCCCGACCGTTTTGAAATCGGTTTCGGTTTGGTTCGGTTCGGGGTGGTGTCGGTCCGGTCGGTTTTTTCGGTCATTTCGGTTTTCCGGAATGGACCAAGTTGGGCCAATACAAACACTTGATTTGGGCCAATATTTGGGCCCAATTCAAGAATTAAAACATGTTATCTGGGCCAAACCACCCATTAAATAATTCAACAATTGCAAAGGCCCAATTGAAGAATTTATTTGGGCCAATACAAAAATTGAACCCAATTCAACAATTCGACCTGTTATCCAACATACCCAATTCAACCTGTTATCCAACGTAATCATCTAAAATTTGAATCATCTCCAGATTCACCGAAACTATTACCATTTAAGCATTTAAAATATCAAGTAATTATCTGAAGCATCACCAAATACCAAGTAATTATCTGACAGTAAACTAAACATTACAACATAATCTGAATCATCACCAAATACCAAGTAATTATCTGACAGTAAAATTAAACATTCCAACATAATCTGAATCATCAAATTCAACCCAGCTGAATCAACGAAAACCCCCCCCTTAATATGGCTTGTTAGAGGAAGAAGAGAGCAACCACACGCTTTAGTAATTCCCTCGTCATCGACAAAACTAGAATGGTAGACCTAATGGCCATGACAAAAAAATCGATGATATGAGTCTCAATCCCAAACAGAAAACCCAATGAATTGCAGAATCTGAATGACCAATACGTCCAGTACCAACCCCAATGAATCACTGGAGTATGGAAGACATATTCCACTACTCAAAAAACCCAACAATACTACAGCTGCCATAAAAAGTTGTATCAACTATCAAATATGAAAAGTCAGGCTTGGACAGTCAGGCTTCGGCAAATATTAACAACTTTTCGTTTAGAGTTGTACCACTTGCTCATGAAATCTACATGTTAACAGCAGAAATGCCAAATGCCTAAATTTGGTATAGTATTCTATGTCATAAGTCACGATTTAATCAAACTACCTAATCAAACTGTATCAAGTTCACATACCTTAGACACATATTATTTGATCCTCTGAATGCCAAATCCCTTCTTTAAAAAAACACAATCTATTTGCAATATTTGGACAAGAAGCTTTGGCAACATGCAGCAAATTTTCTCACTGGAAACTATTGAAAATAGCCTTGCTAATTGCTATAGGATACAAAATACCTTTTTGCTCACCACAATCTAATGTTGCTGCTGCCATTACTACTGCTGCAACTGTAAGAAATAATAGCAGATACCAACTATAAGAACTAATACCAGAGTTCAAACTAGGCATGGAATTGGGCATGAAACAATTAATTGAAAGCAAGTGTGGAAAACTTACAACTGCGGCTTCTCCTTAGTCAAACCAGCAACCCTTTAGGCCTTATCCTTATCACTCTCCTTCATGAGAACTAAAAACAATACAAACACAAAGGAAACAACAAGTAACTTATCCAACATAGAAGTATTTAAGTACCATAAAATAAAGAAAACAAAAACATTAAGTAAAGAGTAGTACCGGAATCCAATTGCTCCAACTCATCAAGTTGATCTCTAAGCTTGATTTTAGTTGGTTTCTTTATCCATTGTTGAGTGCAAATAAAAGCCTCCACGGTATTGGGAGCGAGAGAACTTCGATACGGATCAATCACACGTCCACCCGTGCTAAAAGCGGATTTAGAAGCGACCGTGGACACGGGGATAGCTAGCACATCTCGTGCTACTTGGGAAAGAATTGGATACTTGAAGGAATTCTCTTTCCACCACTCCAATATATCAAATCTATCACTATCATCTTCACTAGCCTCCATAAGATACTTTTCCAACTCCGATTTGCTTGCCATATTTGTTTCATTTTGTTGTGCATCTTAAAAGCCTTTTTCAAAGATTTATGATCTTCGAAATCATCATCTCCATCTAAAACCACTTTATTTGATGCTCCCCCAACCTCCTCTCGACTATGCACATTCACTCTTGCATTATTCTTCACATACCATTGAAACAAATTGGTAATCCCACTTGTTATCTTATCTGTCAAATCACTTACCAACTTCTTATCAAAGCCCAAAGTATTTAGAAAGATATATTCAAAAAATTGAACTTTGCATCGATGGTCAAGAACAAGCGCATAGAACATCATTGAGTTAATCTTTTCAAAATTTCCCCAATACTTATCAAACTTTGCCCTCATACCACAAGCCAAAGGATACAAAACACTATCATTGGTTGCACACAACTTGGTAATAGCTTGATGAATCAACACCATTTCATCAAAAAAAGCATTGGTATTGACATACAAAGAACCCGAGAACTTTAATGTTGCAATGTAAAAAACTTTAAGAAATTGTACGTACAACTTAATCTTTTCCCAATCCGTTGAAGTTGGAGGCCCAACATTTCCTTTCCTCGCTTTCCCCCCCTCTCTCTCTCTCTCTCTCTCTCTCTTCAATCATCCCACTATCAACCTCAAAGTCACAATACTCCAAATCATCCTCATCAAGTTCCTCCTCTCTCGCATTTAATTTGAAGGCCGTGTCATCACATAATCGATCCAAAGCCTTTTGATAAATTAGAGCCCTATCCAACATGAAATATGTATAGTTCCACCGAGTAGGCACATCCAAACAAGGTCTAAGTGTACAATCAATCTCCTCTTTCTTTACACATTCCCAAAACTCCCTCATCCTTTGCGGGGAAGACCTCACATACCTCACAACATTTCGCACTCTCGCAATAGAGATATCAATCTCTTGTAATCCATCACGCACAATGAGATTCAAGATATGTGCCAAACATCTCACGTGCATGAAGTTGTGATTTAAAATAGTTGTCTTCCTATCTTTGGTCTTCCTTTTCAAGTAAGCGATCAAAAGATTATTAGAAGATGCATTATCAACCGTCACCGTTAAAAACTTGTCAATCCCCCAACTCACCAAGCAACTCTCAACTATTCTACCAAGAGTGTCACCCTTATGATTAGGAACAACACAAAAATTGAGAATTTTCTTTTGGTATTTCCAATTCTCATCAATAAAATGCTCGGTAAGACACATGTAATTCAAGTTTTGGACCAAAGTCCAAGTGTCCGTAGTAAGACACAACTTTTGACTCTTAAGTTTTTTCTTCAAAGATTTTTTCTCCTCATTGTATATGGCTATACACTACTCAACCGTAATCCTACATGGAATCTTGACCCACTTTGGTTGAACGACATGCATAAAGTTTTTGAATCCTTCACCCTCAACAAATGCAAATGGGAACTCATCAATTATTATCATCTCCGCTAGTCCCCTCTTACACGCGTCAACACTAAATGTCGTAGCCACAAGGTTTGCACTTCCTTCACCCTCACCTTCTTTTATTTTTTGAAACCAAGGATTTTTTGCCTAGAACCCGTATAACTCTTGCTTGTGGGGTTGAATTTACACTGATTTGCAAAATGATGAGACATGGATTTTGTACCATTGTTCTTTGAATGACATGCATAGCTTGCTTAACAAAAATTGCAACCAGCGCTAGGTTTCGGATTACCTTTTTCCGTAAGCAGATGAAAATGGTTCCAGCATTCAGCCCTCTTATTAGCTACTAGACCATCACCAGATTCACCATTAGCTATTGTAGTCTTTTTTTTCCTTTTTCCAAGCACTTCATTATCCTTTTCCACATTAAAATGTTCAGGTAAAACAAACTCAGCAACCTCATCCATAATGTCATCATCCATTTCTTCATCCACCTAACAAAGGAAAATCGAAATCAATATTCTCCTAAGATCATATTACTAACAAAACATGAAAGTAATGAAACCCAAACACCAACAATTAGCAAATAAAAAATAATTAGGGTTTTGAGATTGAATACCTCAATAATTAGGGTTTTGAGATTGAATACCTCGATGCTAGCCATTTCTTCCAACTGAGAAATACACTCAACACTGGAGTTGTTGAGGTCCTTGAGGAGGATATGCCAAGATGACAAAAAGCGTACAAAGTTACAAACTAACAGAGAGATGGACGACCCGACGAAGAGAGATAGAGGGACAGGGAGACGAGAATACACACTTACATAGATGTAGTCCGATCTCTTGCGATTCACGGTTTGGACGTGACAGAGAGAAATGGAGTGATGGAGTTTTGGAGAGATATGGAGAGAGAGAGAGAGAGAGAGAGAGAAGCAGCCGCAACTGCTGTATTTTTTGTTTTGAGAGAGAGAGTGATGGACAGATGGAGTATTGCTAGGGTTTGGTTAGTAGAGATGGACGGTGTAGATCAAATCAATTAGAGATCGATAGTCTAGATTAAAGAAGGGAGTTTATTCGGTTCGGTTCGGTCTATTTCGGTCCTCTTTCGGTTTTTTCGGTCGATCCGGTCTTAATTTCATTTAACCGAAGCTGAACCGAAATTTTGAATTTTTTGGGCCTCAGAACCGAAACCGACCGACTCCAGTACAAAACCGACCGAAAACCGAAAAAACCGGTCGGTTTTTTCGGTCGGTTCGGGGCCGTCGGTTTTTTTTTCACCCCAACTTTTGATCTCACTAGTAACAAAGTAGTTAGTGGGGAATTGAATCTCTCTTTTTCCCAATTTTCAGCCTATTTTAAAGAGATGGTTCAGAACACAATCATTTCGATTTTGGTTAGAGAGAATTTAAAGTTACCGACTTTTAAAGCAATCAACTCAACTGATTGTCTAAGAGTCGAGAGGCCGTCCAGCTCATATAATAGTTTTGGAGGTGACACTTGAGCAATGTGGGACAACATGTAACACACCCTACATGTGCGATTACCGATTCGCTCGAGAAGAGGTAGAAAAGGATCAATATATAAGGATCACGAGGAGAAAAAGTGCACGTTTGGCATAAACAAAGGGGAACCAATCTAGGGCGTCTTTTCCAAAAGATAAAGATCAAGACTTCAATGATTCCAAGAAATATTAAGTACCCTACAATGTGAAAGAACCTAAAATATATTTCACATACCCAACTTTTAGGGGATTCTACAGTAGGATATACAAACTTGATTTGCTTTAACATATTCATATAAGTCCGTGTGATTTCATTTCCCTTTTGATGCTTCTTAGGTACCAAAAGCTACAAAAGGGTGAGTTAGATGATGACAATGTGGCGAAGTCATCGGCAACCAATGCAGCTGCGAGATATGTTATTCTCGAGGACATGGATGGCCAAGATGATGGCCCCCTTAGAACTCAGTAATCATCTCAGTGATCATCTCATGAATAACCATAGGTGAGAGTCTCAAACTATGTCCTCTTTACAAGAATTGATGATTTATTGGGAAACCTTGCTCTTTGCTGATCTGTTGATTCTTGTAACTGTAAATCCAAAGAGTGGCCATCATTTTAAACATGACGAATGGACGCAAATTTCCATCTCCACTTGGTACTTATAAAACACTGTTGTGACTGTTTGGACATAATGGCAGCAAGAATTGGTTACAATTTTACTTCTTTGTTTGTCTAAGCTTATTCTTTGTAAACGCAGCGAAAATCAGATTGGCAGCATTCTTCAAATTCTTCTGATCTGTTTCCGGGGTTCCTCCACCAGATTGGTGGTTTACAATGAAATTCATGCACGTTGAAAAGCCCGCAAAGACATTTTTGATTCTGACTATCTGCCCACGGTTAGCAGTCGATTGTACATTGTATCGGTCACCGCAAGGCATGCTACCAAGCAATAAATGCCGAGTCCCGAAATTCGTTGTATTTTTGTTACTGCTTTTCCCACAACTGTTCAGATATTGGGGATCCGGATGGGAACAGCATTTTTGTCCTCTATTATTTGTAGATTTCTACTCCATATTTCACTGCCAAGAACGGTTTGTTGTTGTCATGTTTGTAAATACTTCTACAGGGATAAAAGGTTGTTTGAGGGAATCATTTCTTAGAGAACATCCAAATCAAGTTGCTACCAACTGCACAAGATAGTCTTTGATCCACCATTAGCCTAGTCCCTGTTCCCCCTCCTATGTACCCTTATCGATTTCATTCATAAAATTTCTTTTGCCGATAAAAAAAGCTTAGCCCCTGTTTACTCGTTATCATAATGTTGTGGACACTAAATCTTTCAGTCTGTATTTTCATTATCCAAACAGAGCAATTAACGTCAAAAGAAAAAAAAAATCGATAAGTTGTGTGGCTGTAAGAAGACTGGCCCTCTCTTGCCTAAATTTTATTTTTGCTCGTCTTTTATAAATTTTTGGATTAAAGAGTAAAAAATTATAGACAACGAGCAAAAAAATTCAGTTAAGACAAAAATAAAATAAAATTGGAACACGTCTTCTATTGAATGATTTTTAACTTTGTTCCATATTTTAATATTTTTTTGATCCCTCTGTCAAAGCGAATGATGAACCAAAAATTTTAATAGGTACTACCTCCGTCCCTAACTACTCCATTTGTCTAATATTCTATTTTGGGTTATTCCTTGAAAAGGTAATGAGTGAAGAGTAAATGAGGAAAAGTGAATGATATTTTTAGACAGTAAAGGTGAAAGTTGATGTGATATGCATAACTATAGTACTATATTTTTTAATAAGTTAAAATTATGAAGCTATGCACTTAAAAATGGACGGAGTATCAATTAAGGGCATCAACAGTGGATTCCCTAAAAATTGCTCATATTTTGTATCCTAAGGTGTACACATAAGTATAATTGGGGTCCACTTTTCACTCATAGAGCTTGTTAAATTTAGAGAGGATGTGTGCACTCAATGGCTAGCAAGATTATTCTCTATTTTGTGAAAAAAAATTAAAAATATGGAAACCATACATTGATAATTCAAACAGCTATAATATTTCAAAATCCCTAATTTTCTGCATCGAAAGAGTTGAACTGAGGGTTAAATTGATTATTTGAATTTGGAGATGTAGGTTCCATTTGCAAAGAAGGGTGAAGTTGAAACCTATGTTTCAAAATTGTATGAAAGACAACTATATTTATGGAAAAGGGCTATTGAAATTCAACGACACTGTTTTTTAAACAAACTCTTTATATTTCTTTTGATTTTTTTTTCCATATTAATTACCTTCAGAGATTGTCCAGAGATTTTTCCACCGGCAAGTTTTCAAATAAAATTCTTTATCTTTGAAATTTTCATATTAAAAGAAGATTTAAAGACTATGTATGGGTCCCACTTGGAGTTAGCTAAAAGGCTATCTAAATTTAACTAATGAGCTTGGAGACAAGCTTAGAGCCACTCTTAGGAGTTGGTATGAGGAGCCCATTGAAAGCAATAATTGATCACATTGCTAGGTAAATGTTATGAGCCTCACTTAGGAGTCATTTTAAGAGCCCACTGTGGATGGTGGGCTCTCAAAAGGACTCCTAAGTGTGGCTCCTAAAATTTAGCAAGTCATTTGATTAATTATGGTCTTCAATGGACTCTCAATACAAGCTCCCAAGGGTAGTTCCTAACCATGACTCCTAACCCATTAGCTAAATTTAGGTAGTCTTGTAGCTAGCTTCAAGTGGGACCAAGCCTTTTAATCTTTTTTTACTTATCAATTTATGGGACCCACACTTTTATTATTATTTTTTTCACAATATATAGAATGCTCTTGCTAGCCCATTGAGTGCATATATGCTCTCGAAATTTAGCAACCTCTAGGAGTGAAAAATGGACCCCAATTTGGCTTATGTGTGCATCTTAGGAGTCAACTTATGAGCTATTTTTAGGGAGCCCACTGTGGATGCTCTAAGTACTCAAAGAATTCACAGGGATTGGCCAAACTCAACCTAATAGTTATATCAATTAAGTAATCAAGAATTCACGGGGATCGAGTGACTTATGAAAATTGGGATTGAGTGACTTACGAAAATTGCTGAGGACAGACGGGCCGAGGGAAGTGAGGGTATCGTTTGATTTCTCGGAAAGAAATTTGATAATTTGCAATCAAATATTACTATAACTCCCACCCAAAAATCTCAAAATTGCTCCGACTTGGTTAGAATGCATAGAAATTTCGAGTATTGCTCTGCTTTTTGTCTATTCACAGAATCATAAATGAGATTATGATGTATTGATTTACGAAAAATATTAGTATAAGGGTGAGTTTCTCATAGGATAAAATCAATCTCTGTCAGCAAAAATAAATAAATAATAACATACATGTGAATTAAATTTTTGACTCCGCTAACCAAAACTCCAGACCCTATTCGGTGTGGTTATGGTGTAAAAAAAATATTTTGTCAAATATTTGTATCTTAACTGTATCATTAACACATGACGTTGGCATGAGTGCGACCTTTTTTTTTTTTTTTTTTTTAACTGAGTATGAGTGTGCTTTTGTTCACCCAAAAAATATAAAGGCAATGTGTAAACTATTAACACAAGGTTGTTCGCATGGCAAATTGTCACCCCTAAAAATGTTCATGTCACCCGAGTCGAGACCATTACGTCCCGTTTGGTTGCCGGAGATGATTTTGGGTGAATTTACCCATTTCCTAAGAAGGGTGGATTTGTAATGAGGTGTTTGGATGGTTTTTTGAGAAGGGGGATTTGGAGGGTGGATATGATATGATAAGAGGGAAAATGACTTAATTGCCCCTAGTTTATTAATTTTATTATAATTAGATTAAATACATAATAAATAGAATAAATACCAAATAAATACATAAATATATTTATAATATGGTAGATGTTAAAAAATAATATTTTCGGAAAAAAAGAATAAGATAAAAATTAGTAATATATTTACGAATGTTTAATAAAAAAATTAAACACAAAACTAACAAAAGTTTAAAAAGATAAATAAGGAAAAAACAATAAGATGGTAATCTTTTAATATTTTAAAAATAAGAA
This sequence comes from Gaultheria prostrata, assembly GCA_036023075.1. Taxonomy (NCBI): domain Eukaryota; kingdom Viridiplantae; phylum Streptophyta; class Magnoliopsida; order Ericales; family Ericaceae; genus Gaultheria; species Gaultheria prostrata. Next base: position 14,905 of record JAXBDA010006844.1, read on the forward strand.
AACACTCCTACAAGGCTAATAAACTTGCAAAATACTTGTACCGATTTTCGGTATCCGATTGAGCTGATTTTTATTCGAATATGTTTATTTAATAGTTTGAACGCCCATGTAAAAAATCAGCTCAATCGGGTATCAATAGAAATGTTTTTTAACGGCCTGACAACTACATGTGTGGGATACTACTAACAAACTCAGAAAATCTTCTATCGATTTTCGGTAGCCGATTGAGCTAATTTTTATTCGAATATGTCTATTTAATATTTTAAACGTCCATGCAAAAAATCAACTCAATTGGGTATCAATAAGGGTGTTTTTTAACACCTTGACACTTACAAATGAGGGGTACTTTTGTTAAAATCATATCTACTTGCTAACGACCCTTCCCCCTTGATTTGAGGCAACCCGGATTGGCAAATCCACCCCACAATTTGTTACCCAAACACCTCATTAGGTGTGGGATCGGGATTTGCAAATCAAGGCAGATGCAAATCAGGTTGCAAATCTGGCATCCAAACAGGGAATTACAGTATTGTACTCCAATTTACACTGAGCCAGTTTATGAAGCATCAGAATGTTTAGACATCGCCGTATTGAGAAATTCCTTGGCCCCACTCTTCTTTCTGTAAGAGCATCCCCACCCACTCAAATTCAAATTTGAGTAAAAATCATCCAAAATCCTCCTCTACTCCTTACCCAAACCTATACCACATATGAGTTTACACAAATATTTCACTAAATCTAATGCGAACAATATTTTTGCTCAAATTTTCAAGACTCTTTTGTTGCACTGCTATTTACCATTTTGCCATTCAACGAATATGGATTAAATCTCACCGTACAACTTGAGAGCATCTCCACTCCTTCCTCAAATTTATATTTAAACTCAAATTTGAGTAAAACTTAAAAATCACCACTCCACTCCTTACTCAAACCCATTACCAAATTTGAGTTTACTCAAAATTTTCACCAAATTTGGTTTGAATCAAATCTTTACTCAAAATTTTAAGGCTATTTTCTCCCTCTCAAATTTACAATTATGCCATTAATGAAGGCTTTACTCTGATAAATCCAGCGGTACCGATCGTTTGGTACCACGTACCGACCGGCGCCGGGACCCCCTTTTGGTTCGAAACGATCAATCCGAACCGTTCATCGATCTTAGAATCAAATTCCGAGTGGGTCAATGCAGGGATCTATGCAATCGGACGCCTCTAAGAGTTCGATCCAAAATCACCCCATTTCATTCAAATGTTTTTTTGGATGAAATTCAAATGTTTTTTTGGATGAAATGAGGTGATTTTGAATCGAGCTCTTAGGTCTGTCTGATTGGATCGATTCCCGCGTAAGCCCACTCGGAATTTAATTCTAAGATTGATGAACGGTTCGGATTGACCGTTTGGGATCCACAAGGGGGGTCCCGGCGCCGCCGCGCCGATCGATACGTGATCAGTATCAACCGGTCGGTACTAATAGCAACGTTCGCTTTTCTCAAATATATGCCTACATTTGCTTTTGTCCACTGAAGTGTTCTATATCAAATCAAATTTGAATTCAAAATTTTATTTAAATTTGGTTAAAAAATTTAGCACAGAGAGGAGATGCTCTAAGGGTTGACAGAAGTGAGATCAAATCAAAGTTTTTACTTAAAAGTAAAAATTTGGGTAAGGAGCGGAGATGCTCTAACAAAATACAGTAAAACCTCCGTGTTCTCGAATTTTTCGTCAAACTCCTCTCTTTTGACATATATATTGCCAAAGTACTCCTGTTTTCAGACTATTTGTAAAAATACTCCTTAACGCGATCCTTCATTGTGTTTTACCTGCAACTTTCCACCTGACAACCACGTCTGTGCCATGTGGACGGTAAAAACGGAATCGGTGATCGTGCTAGATTATAAGAAACGCAATGGAGAGAGAAGAACAACAAGCAGATGGAGAGACGAAGAGAGAGAAACACACACGCACACAGAGAGAGAGTACGTACAGATGAGACAGGTGGTGACGGTGGCCGGATTCTTCACTGACGGTGGCCTGAGAAACACAGAGATCGTCAGAACGGGAAGGTAGAAGTGTGAGAATGAAAAGCAGTAAAGGCTACAATTGTGTTTTCTGTGTTTTAAGTCCTAGTGCAATCGACCATCATGTTTTCCCATGTGGCATAGTAAAATGCGATGAAGGCTCGTATTCAGGAGTATTTTTGCAAATAATTTGAAAATAAGAATACTTTCGGCTTTCGCAATATGTTTGCCAGAAGAGATCACTTTACGAAAATTTCTGTGTTCTCTGCTTCCCTCGACTCACTCTAGAACCCCAGTACGCTCTCTCTCACTCTCTCAAAGTTCTCAACAATGTCGGATTTCCTACCCCAAAAAGCCCTGATTGAGATCCTCTCAAGGCTCCCAGTAAAATCCCTCCTCCGATTCAGGTGCGTTTGCAAGTCATGGCTTTGTCTCATCTCCACCCCCGATTTCATCTCCAAACACTCTTCGATTTCCACCGCCAACAAACCCACCACTCCCTTTCTACTCCTCAGGCACTACTCTCACCGCAAAGAACGCTTTTCTCTCCACTCCGACACCCAAACCTTCGAAAAACTCCGAGATATCAAATTCCCATCTCCCACTCGCCTCAAATACTACTTCCGTGTGGTCGGTTCATGCAATGGGTTAGTCTGCTTAACTGATGACTCCTTTGGTAACACTGACACTGTCAATAAAGGTTTAATTTACCAAAGCACCAAAAAAAACACAGTCATTCTATGGAACCCTTCCATTCAAAAGTCTCTCACTCTTCCCTCACCCAAATTCCCCTGCGATTCAGATGGTTGTTTTATGTGTGTACATGGGTTCGGTTTTGATTTGAACAGCAATGACTACAAGGTTGTTAGGGTTTCGTATTCGGGAGGGGAAAATGGGTTCTGGGTTCCTCCTGGGGTTGAGATTTACTCAGTTAGGGAGAAGTCTTGGAGGGAATTTGAGGGTTTTGTGCCAGAATTTGGGATTACTGAGTATTTCTGGTCACAAGCTTATGTGAATGGGAATGTTCATTGGGTTGGGTATAAGCGGGTCAACCCGGTCACTAGGGGTTGTTTCGTTGTGTCCTTTGATTTGGGTGGTGAAGAGTTTGGCGAGATAGAGTTGCCGGGGAGTTTGGTTCATGAATTACCCAGCAACATGGTGGTTTCGGTTGTGGGTGAGTGTCTTTTGGTTTTAGCGTACGATAGACGAGCGTTTACTAAGCAGTGTACAGTGTGGGTTATGAAAGAGTATGGAGTGGTGGAGTCTTGGAGTAAGCAGTATGAGATTGACCTCGATGGAAGATTGGTGTTGATGCTTGGCTTGAGGAAGAGTGGTGAAATGCTGTTGGTAATGGGTAAAGAGCTTGTTTCCTATGACCCAGAAAGCGAAGGAATAAAAAAACTTGGAGTCAGCGGCTGCAAAGATTCATTCTGGTTGGGGAATTACATGGAGACCCTGGTTTTGCTAGAAGAAGGAACTGATGCGGAAGCTGCTTTGTCAGAGGAAGAGGATGGACTTGAAGATGAGGCTGTTGGACTCCGTGCATACTATATGCAAACAGTTATGCTTAATGCACCTGAAGTTCTTCTTTAGGATTGCTAAATAGCTTGCTCTAGTTAAACAACTGCTATCTGTTCTGAACTACTACTTACTAACGGTCAAATTAATAGCCCTTGATACTTTTTGTGGATGCTAATTTCGTGCTTTGGCTCAGGCTTACCTTACCTTTAGATTAAAAATGGTTCTTAAGTATTTTTGTGGGGTTGCGGTCGTGATCAATGTAATGGTTTGGCTCTGATGTCTGTTTGTTCATTACCTTGTGGCGTTTTATCGTTATGTTGCATATAAATTGCTCTTAGTTAAATAGATGGTGTGTTTGCATAGCTTGGTAAATAGTGTTGCTGGGAGTCGTCGGTATGAAATGCTGTAAATAAGCATTTCTTGAGACAATAGACAGCCAAGGTTTTGTATTGTCTTATCTGTGGTTAAGTTCACTTCAAATCAAATGAACATCTGCTTGCAGAATAATTGATTAACGTACCGATTCATGGTGTTCATGCCGTGTAGCAATTTCAGGGTAATTTAATCCTTTAGAGTTTCACTAGAACTATATTTTGCAGAGAGTAGGGCTGTAAATGAACTGGGCCGTTCGTGAACTATTCAAGGCTCGGTTCGGTAAGAGCTCGTTCGAGTTCGATTCGTCTACTAAACGAACTGAACTTGAATCTCAATATAAGGCTCGTTCCATAAATGAGCCAAACGTGAACATAAGTGGATTCGGCTCGGTTAGGCTCGCGAACCTGGGATCAAAATATAATTAATACTCCCTCCGTTCCATAATGTTTGTCCGGCACGGAGTCCAAGGATTGAAAAAAAATGAGTTCTTTGTCAAAAAAAATTAATTTTTTTTCCAAAAAATAATAGAACAAACATTCATCTATTAATTTGTGCAAAAAAAATTATTTTTTTCGTAGAACAAAGTCTATTTTTTTTAGT
>JAXBDA010006845.1:0-19416 GCA_036023075.1 Gaultheria prostrata
ACGGAGTTGAAACGAGAGTTCTAGGTTCATTCAAAATTGGAGGTTTTTGGTCAAAATCCAAATTCATATAATGTTCACGCAGCTTCAGGAAGAAGAAAGGTGAAGTTGAAGGGTATAATAGTCATTTTCTTCATTTCTTTAACGGAGTTAGTGTTTTTTTCATTTCAAGTAGATGAGGGGGTGTGTTTGGGCGTTTTTAAACGTGAGGGGGTTTCTGTGTCCCAGAGACATAGATGAGGGGGTCTCCGTGGAATTTCACCTTAATGATTGGCATTGTTCAGTTTTCTAAATTGCCGAGATCATAAACTCTTAAAACTCAAAAATTATATAATCAAAATACGTGTTTAAAATCAAAGAAAATGGTATTCATCCGATATATTTTTTTAATGTGGCTCATGTTATCAACAATCTCTAAAAATGAATGATCCCCATTCCATAAAAAAAAAAACCTAAAATAAGCTCACAAATTCGGAGGAGATCATCAAACGCTAGTATTTTCTGTATTTTTCATTTCAGTGTTAATGACTTTTTTTTATTTCTCAATAATCTACATGAAGGATTTAAAAACTAAAACTGAGTACAAAATTGTAACGAATAGCCAAAAAAAGTTCGCTAAAGACAAAAAAACACCAAATAGGATATGTAGTATGTTCTGTCTATCGTGTCATCTTATATGAATTTTTTTCACCTTTAATTCACATATATGTATTTCATACTTTTTCAATTCATCTGTTCAAAAAAATACTTGTTCAATTCATACTGCCGTTGAGAGGGATAATTAATTCAAAAATTAGGACAAAAAATAAACATAAATTACATAAATATTTTAATTACAGTGTGAACAGCGACAAGAATACTTTTTGGGAGGTCCCCAGGAAGGGACCCCACATAGGAGGACTATAGAAATAGGAGTCGATGTTTTTTGGCTGCTACGTGAGGGATGGCGCATGCTTCGGAGTGGTCCCGTGATTGTGGTCCATGAAATGTGGGACTGCCGCGTGTCAATTGTACGGATACGAAGTCATTTTCTGTGGGCTTGTCGATCAGCAAAAGGTTATACGTCAAGTACGTAATCACCTGTTTCGCGGTCTCTCTCACGTTCCTAGGTTCTGCTGTCGTGTTCGCCCAAATTCCTCTCCATTAGTTGGTCCAATGATGTTCCGCTCCAATGCCTCAAGTCACGTTGACGAATTTTTTCCTTTTTTTTTAACTGACGAATTTTTTTCTTAGGAGTGAGAATTTTCGACACGATACGAGAAAAAGATACGAATCCGACATGAAGTTAGCGGATTAAGGTCGGTCATTTCTGACACGGAACAGAAATATGACATGATAAGATAACGCGAAAAGATAAACAAGTCACGTTAGAGTTCAAAGAATTCTGACAAGAACACGAGATGACACGTCACGAACACAGCACGACACGAGAATTTATGAAAGGACACGATAACCCGACCCGAAGTTAGCGGGTTAGGATCGGTTATTTCTTACACAAACACGAATATGAGACGACACGATAGTACGAAAAGCTAAACAAATCAGGTTAGAGTTGAAAGAATTCTGACCCGAACATGAGATGACACGATACGATGTCCACCCCTAGCTACCATGTATATAAATTTTTCTCATTCTGCCCCTTTGGAATATGATGGCCGTCTGCACCCTTTGTGAGATTTATGTGTGCACACTTTAGTGATCGAAATCGTTCATTTATTATAACTCGTTGCAGTTACTAACCACATCAAAAACAATTTTGATTTTAATATGGTTGATGGTCTGCAAGTCATGAAATGTGAATTATTTCTGTTATTGTAAAGGATCCAAAAAACACAGAAATAGCGTGAAAAGAATTGTTCTTGCTTATAAGGAATCAGAGAGAATCCCAATTTTACGCATGACATCAAATGAGGATAGGTTTTTTAACTAAAAAGCGAGCGATTATTTTCCTTTGACATACGATTCTCTTTTTCGTACAACAGTCAGAATGTTCAGATCAGTTTATACATTTCTCGATTAATTTTATTTGTTCAATCCGATTAAAACATGCAATCCTCATCGACTCTAGTTTTCTAGGAGACATAACAAAAAAATGTAAAACTACCGACCTACTTTCTCGCGGCCTGACCTCAAAAATCAAATCAAGCAAAACTCACTAACCAATGGAAACCTTCAATTCGGACTTTTTGAAATTAGTATAGGGCTATAGGACTAGTGAAGCCGCAAAATAAAGAGTTGCATGTTGACACCTACCGGCCACTTTCGGTCGAACGGACGTCAAGTTTTAAAGAAGCAAAAACTGTTCACGTGATATTGTCACGTGGTCGTTCACCATAGCCACCATCTCAGTGACAAATTGTTGTCTCATTACCCCGTCCCACAGACATCTAACCACAGCATTATCACACATGGCATCGACATCCACCCGTATGACCACCCAGGGACGGAGCCAAGATTTTATCTTTGTTGTAGTGAAAATATGTACTTAGAAAATAAAAAGACAATTTGCATTATAAATATTCATCCACTCTACGAAAAATTGTAATAACATAAAAACTTTAATCAACGATGTTTGTTGTATGCATATAAAGTAACGATGCATATAAAAAGACAATTTACAGACTTTAATCAACGATGTTTGTCGTGGTGGCGGCCGCCACCACTTGTCTCCCACTGCCACTATCGGCCGCCACCACTTATCTCCCGCTGCCTCTATCCTTGTCGACCACTCCATGCTCTTCAATCCTTCCTGGATGGGGGGGCAAACATTCTGAGTTTTTTTAACAAGTAAAAAGACTAATTTATTTGGAATAGGGGTGAGTTTTTTTAACAAGTATGTTTGGTATTCTTTGTATTATTGAGTGTTGGCTTTAGTGTGAAAACAGCTTTTTATATTTTAGACATTCTTGGAGGAAACGACATACACTTTTGACTAGAGCCGGTCCTGACTTTTTGGAGGCTTATCAAAATGAGGCATTTTCAAAATCTTAATGAATAAAATGTAAGTCTAAGATTTCATCAATAAGAAGTAACCCTAAAACAATAACAAACATTCCAAGATTTCAAACTCATCACTTAAATATCACTAATCCTAAAATTAAAAAAAAAAAAAAACCCAAACCTTACAAGATTTTAAAATATCATCTAAATATCAATCTTCTTGCTATTTTAACAGCCAAAGTACTGTAGTAATTATGTCCGAACAGTCAATCTTATCTATCATCTCATATTTAATAGATAGAATGAAGAGTACCTTCAATCTTTCTTGTGACATAGTTGACCCGAAGGTAAAATTTAATCAACTTCAACTTTAAAAAGCTTCGTTCTCCAGTTGCAACTGTAACGAGAGTAGTCAAATAGTACTCAATAAGCAATCCATGTATTTGGAAAATAATTTTTCATCCGTTTCAAATGTTTGAGCATTTCAATTGGTTTTGTTATACTTCTACTAAGACATCTCTAAAGACTTGCAATTCCGAAATAATGAGTTAATAATGCATCAGTTTTGGTTGTGTGTGTATTGTGTGCTCATCGGGTACACGTTAACAAGACCCTTTTAATAATACATGTTTGGAGCTTGTGAATTTGACATTGAGCCTCTGAGTTTGAAATTAGGCATTATATACGATGTACATATTTTCTTTTTGGTATTACAGAAGGTAAGTGCTGAAATAAGGGCCCCTTAAAATTCGTATTTTTTTGGGGCATAAATTTGCTTCAATACTTGTTTTCGCTGAGGGTCGGCTTTGCTTTTGACTACAATGAGAAGATGGTATGTGTCCGTTTCCACAAATATTTTTGGTATTCTTGAGTGTTGGCTAAGTGTGAAGACAGCGTTTTGGCATTCTTAGTATTTGTACTAAATGAGCGATATTTTTAGCGGAAACTTGATCTAAAAACCAAGAGCAAAAAGACCAAGTCTTTAACTATTTTGAAAAACAGAAAGACACAAAAAAACTTGTCTTTAATTTACCGAAGATAATGTTTGCAAAATAAGCCCAAAAAAAACCCTCGAAAATTTATCTGTAATAATGTCACGTGATTCTTAAAATATTGTAACACCAAACATTTATCCAGATCTCAGACAATTATGGGTCTCAAACAAGAATGAGCTTGGTGACACCTAATTAGCCTACCACTACTAATACCGAATCAATTCGTTTTACACTCTATTTTGTTATGAAAAGTTTGTCTTCTAGTGCTTAAAATAACAGAATAAATTTTTTTCAACTACTGCAAAAAAATAAAATTTACAAAAAAAATTCTACAATTAGTCCACTGGAGACTGGAGTATAAGACTATTTTTTGACCGATAAAAATATATTTTTACTCCCAGATTATAAAAATTCTTCGGCAAAGTGGTATTACCTTGAGATTTAGAGGTTTTGCTCCTACCTAAGGTCTAAGGTTCGATTCTTCTTGCCAACAAACTTTTGGGGCCACAGACGGTTATGCCCGGTCATTATCTTAAAGGTCCCAGAATTAGTCAAAGTGCACGAAAACTGATCCGGACATCCGAATTATCAATAAAAGGAGAGTATATTTTAGACACTAAAAGTGAAATTACCCTTACCGATAAAAATATACTCTTACCGGTTGAAAAATAATCTTATAACGGACCCAATATGGCTGCACATCAGGGTACTATGGATTAGCCGCACAACATCCTTTCCCTCTCGTTCTTAGAAGTATTACTCCTATTATTATTGTCTCTATCTACGTGTATGATATACAAATATACACACAAACAATCATATTGGAATAATCTATTCCCTCTCTCTCTCTCTCTCTCTCTCTTTCCATTTGCTTCTCTCTCTACAATCAGTACTGCTTCGTCAATGGCGTTCCACGACCATCTCTCCCACGAAATGGCACTCCACCACTTCACCGACCACCACTTCACCGACAACACCGCCGTCCTGCGCGGAATTTTCCCGGAGAGCACCGGGAAGCAACCGGATATCACCGGTGGCAGCACCGGAGGCGGAGCCCCGACGTGGCTGAACAGCGCTATTCTCAGACAACAAGCCGCGCACCACCACCACTACGGCGGAGGCGGTGGAGGTGGAGGAGGAGAGGGGAGATTCCTGCACTTACAGACGACTCACAACAACAACACGAACTCGGATTCTTCAGCGTCGAACAACCAGTGGTTGTCGCGGTCTTTTCACGGCGACAACGACGATGTACCGACGGTGGCGATGTTGAATCCGCATCAACAGGTAAGGACGAACAGAGGGGCGGATGAACCTGAGCGATCACCCGTTTTATTGTTTTTTTTTTTTGAAATTATAGTAGTTTTTGCATTAAAAAATGGTTTAAATTTATAAAATTCGTCCACTTACATCTTTTTTGAACAATTAAGCACCTGCCCGCAAAATATTTTTCCAAAAAAGATTGTTGTCGTTGCTGTACTTTTAAAATTGATCGAGATGTACAAAATTATTACTTCCTCTATCCCATTTGATAATTTAGTAAACGTATCAATTTTCAATTGTTTTACTTTTTCATTCTATAATATTTCTATGATGTTGAATTTTTTTGTATCTGAACTAATCGAGAATTATCAAACACAATAATTCATAGTGCATATTTTTTATAAATAATACTTAGAAGATATAAGCGATTGACTAATAATACGATTTTCGAAAATTGACATACACAATGAAAATGGGACAAAGGGAGAAGTACACAATTGTTATTACACGGGGTGAACTGATGGACGGATGAGCTTGGTCGATCGCCTTACCCAATTTTAAATATTTGGTAGAAGTTATACAAGTTTTTTTTTTTTAAATAAAGAGCTTTAAAAGGACATAATTTCGCCCCAAAAATATGATTTTAAATAATCCCTCCAAACACCCGCCCAAATTCGAGTTTTTGAAGAACATTGTTATTTTAGTAGTAGTAATATTTTAATTTCTTGTTTTCTTAAAATGAATGGAGATATAGATAGAAAGAAGAATTGTCCAAATATAGGATTCACGAGTGAGAAGATATGGCTTGATCGACCAAATTTTGAAATCCGGTGTCCGTCTGTGTCAACAGGAGAAGAAGAGTGAGAGTGACGGAGGCAGCGGAGAAGATCAGAGCAATTGGCAAAACGCAAAGTTGAAGGCGGACATGCTGGCTCATCCGTTGTACGAGCAATTGCTGTCGACTCATGTCCAGTGCCTTCGAATCGCTACTCCGGTGGATCAATTGCCGAGGATCGATGCGCAATTGGCTCAGTCGCAACACGTGATGGGCAAGTACTCTGTTCTTGGACATGGGAATCAGCCTCTCGATGATAAGGACCTTGATCAGTTTATGGTAAGTTTTTCATGTTCATATTCCATCTCTATATGGTTTGTTTATGTTGGAGCATGGTGCGCGAATACGGGCCCGAACCTGGTTATAAAAAAAAAAAAAAATCTTGAAGCATTTGAAAAGTGAAAATTAAGTTAATTGGATATCGATGAAATAGGATACATGGATTCGAAACATGTTTATCTCCAGATAAATGTGTTACGGTCATTGATACTCGCTATGAACATGATTTTTGGTATGGTTGATTTTCTCCACGTGTTCTAGCAAAAAAAAAAATGAACGATGCTGACAGGGATGGAGTTGTGCCAGCAGTGGCAGGATGCCTTTGCAAGCAAAAAAAACCCTCTAGTATTTTATAAAAAAGGGAAAAAAATTCAAAAGTTTTCCTATGAATTATATAAGCTCACTCATGCGTAGTGAAATTTCTGCTTCCATCCTTTGATGCTGAGAAGGTTTGTAACGGACCTTCGAGTCCCGTGGATTGTTATAGGATGTTTTGGTGAAGGTTTGAACCAGAGTGAAGAATCTCTGTTTTAAATTTTATGCTTTTTGAAGATATTTGTGTTATTAGTAGATACAACTGTACACAGGATTTGATACCGTTTGGAGTATTTTATTTCTCCTGCGAAAATGACCTTTTTTTATGTCAATTGGAATGTCCAGTTGTCGCATCATAAGAGGAATCATTAGGTTTTGTACTATAATTATTGAGACTTTGGGAGTGCTTTGGGGAATATTTTTGGGGTACTTCTCCACTTATTTTATGGTTTGGTCTTTTCCTGTGTTCTGTTCTGGAAGTTGTTCTGGAAGTTTTTCTGGTTCCAAAAATGAATGACCTTCAACTTGTCTTCAAATTAAGCTTTTCACATTAAATATGATCATGTGAGTGAATATGAAAACTAGGGTTTTATTTATTTTTTCACATCATGTCATTTGTCCATTAACTAAAAGCTTTAGGGCTGCCGATTTCATCTTCTGACCACCTCCGAAGTTGTGGTAAAAAGTTGTGCTAGTGTGTTCGCCACAGCTTTTGCTTTTATTTGTGTGTAAAATGCGGTTTTAAAACTAGATTTGAGAAGCATCGATTTGGATGATTTTGGATTCTAACTTCGTGAAGTCTAAAGTATGACATAACGCGAAACTTGGAAGTAATTTGACATACTTCATCTCAAATCCATTGTAGTCCTTACCACCGAATCATTTTCAAAACATAGTAGTAACTGTTATTACCATGTGCATAGTCATGTTGTTTGATATCAAATCGACGTTTGTTGAACACCATTACATCAATGACATTTTCAGTTTGTCGTTTTCAGCTGAATCTTCCCTTTTTCCTTTCTTCTTTTGCCGTTGTTCCTTTTATTTCAGACACATTATGTTCTGTTACTCTCCTCCTTCAAAGAACAATTGCAACAACATGTCCGGGTTCACGCAATGGAAGCAGTGATGGCTTGCTGGGAGCTTGAGCAAGCTCTCCAAAGCTTAACAGGTGATCTCTTGCTTTTGTTTAAAGTTTCTTTCAATATAAAACATCCCAACTGTAGATTATATAATCCCTAATATTGGCCATCCGCCATTACCGTCACTTTTCATCTTCTTCTAATATGAAGAAACTCATAAAGATCTTTTTTACCAATACGTACTGATAAATTCAACGGGAGTAGATATCTACGTGCCAATGGGGTTCCGCCATGCAGTGAGATTATTGTCATGTTTGACTATCGTCGTTAAAAGAGGGTTGGCTTCTTTTGAAGACCAATTTTGATTTAGAATCTCAAAATTTGATAGAAAATCTCAGTACCGTTTGAGTTGCATTAGGCAGTCATTAGTCATATACAGTATGTTAGGAACTCTTTAATAGTTGTGACTTTTGATTGATTAAATGCCATTCAAGTAGAATGGCTAGCAAAATTGCAAAATTGGTCCAGAATGAGGACTTCTTACACTGCGAGTGAAATCATTTTTTGCTTTCTACATCCATATGTGCGGTTAGCATTCATGTCCTTTTTTTTTGGGTAAGTAGCGTTCATGTCCTTACCATAGGTATAGGTACAAAACTCTTGTTGTACTTGTATCTAACACTTCCAACCAAACTCTTTTATCCTTGAAGATGTATCACAGCATCAGGTGGGTCATTTATGGTTTTGGATGTTAACTGTCCATGATTCCGTATTTAATCTCAAAGCTAGCATGCTGAGAAATATTCTGTAGGAAGGGGTTTCTGAAAAACAATTTGTAAAAATATTGATCCTGAAGTTGTGCAGTTGTGCTTATCTGTTGCGTTCACATGTGTGGACAGCAGAATGACAGGAAGGCTCTCTACTTGCCTGTGGATTAATAGTTTTTTCGGTGCCAATATCTACACGCCTCGTTACAGTGGCAAGATGTAATTTTGCAAGTAGGTCAGGTTCAGCAAAATCAGAAAGTAAAACTTTTTTTCTAATTATATGTTGATTGGGTTGTAGTGATCGCTCTAGTATTCTTTATGGATTTTGAACAATTCTGGTTTAGTTGCAAAGAGCAACACAAGGTTAAGCTAATTGTAGGTATCCTCAATTAAACTCAAATGGAAGGGAAGTGGCAATCAGGTCCCCCGATTATCTCTCTGCTGAACAATGATTAGCTTTGGATATCTCCATTTTATCATACTGTCACTTTGCGTGTAAACTGTGAGTTCTATGCTTATATCATCAGTAAATGATCGCATGCCTAATGCTGGTCAAAACTTGGACAAGAATCGGTAATGAATCATGAGCGAATGATTAAAATTTTCTGTTTCGGTTAGAAAAAAACTGCATTAAACACACCTCGCATACCAGTGATCCATCGTTGCATTTCCTTGCTCCAGGCATCTATTTACATCTGTTACTTTTTGTTGTCGTTTTGTTTCTAACCGTATTGGATAAAACAGGTATATCACCTGGTGAAGGCACAGGTGCAACGATGTCAGATGACGATGGTGAAGAACATGCAGATAGCGAAGCCAATTTATTTGATGGAAGCCTAGACGGACAGGACACCATGGGGTTTGGTCCTCTTGTTCCGACTGAAAACGAAAGATCTTTGATGGAACGTGTGAGGCATGAATTAAAGCACGAGCTCAAACAGGTAAAAAAAACTTGTCGATTACCATCGTATGTTGTTACAGTTTTTGGAGGACGTTTCGGAAAACAATTTCTTTCGTACAAAAAACTTTCAGAAAGGTCATATCTATACATATCGCATTACATTTTTGTGCTATCTGCTTCGTAGGGTTACAAGGAGAAGATAGTGGACATTAGGGAGGAAATTCTGCGTAAAAGACGAGCAGGGAAGTTGCCGGGTGACACAACCTCTCTATTAAAAACTTGGTGGCAATCACATTCCAAATGGCCTTATCCAACAGTAAGTGCCACTTGAATTCAAATTCCAACGAAGTCGTTTGGATGGCGTCTCTCACTGGCTTTTGTAAATTGTGTCGTAGCTTTTTATGCATTTTTCTCATGGAAAAGTACTTCTATTACCTTACTTGAGAGCATTTAGGCTGTCTCTGGATCAAGAATTCGTGGAGGGAAGAAAAATGTAACGAACATTCCTTCATTTGGAAATTCCTTTCACTGTTTATCCATCGACAAATCTTGATCTGGACCCTTCATTACTTCAAATTTTCGCTTCTTTGTAACTATTTTTGGAAAACCGAAATTCTGAACTAAGAATCAGTTGGAAGGTGTGAAAAACTGCATCCAAAGACTGGTTTGGCAACATCTCCTCTTATTTTTCTCATTTGGGTAGTTTACAACTTACTAGTTTGTTGAAATTCTATTCAGGAAGAAGACAAGGCCAGATTGGTGCAGGAAACAGGCTTGCAATTAAAGCAGATTAACAACTGGTTTATCAACCAGAGGAAAAGGAACTGGCACAGTAACGCTTCATCGTCTAATACTACGAAGAGCAAACGCAAGAGGTAGTCTGATCACAAGTATGCTTATCTTTTCGCGTCTCCTTTAGCTCGAATGTCTGTTGTTGCGAAACTTTGATTTGGATATTAGTAATGCAGGAGAGACCAGAAATGACCGTTTCATGTAAATGCACGATTCAATCCCAAAACCAGACATTGTCACTTCTTTTTTTGCTAAGATGGATGGTAAATCATCACGCACGCTACATTAGGAGGCTGCAGACTGTTTGGAGTAATTTTGTCCATACGCTATCCGATGTCTATCAGATGAGGTTGCTGTTTTGATTCCTGGATGCGGTTAAACGGAGCTATGCCTGTTGGCAGGTATTTTTGGGTAGATGATAAATTTTTTAGCACATCGTATTAGGAAATGTAACAGAAACAGTTCCGAATAGTAGTATTTTTATTTCCCGTGTGATGGTGGATTTGTACATTGGTCTAAGCTTTCGATATATTAAAATGGGGATGGGTATATGTTTTGGGTATAAAATGTGATGTGATCTCTTACGTGTTTGTTTAAGTTGCTTCTCTATATGGCTTGTCATGGATTCGTTGTTGTTTGTTCTTGTGAAAATGGTATTGATGATCCGAAACACTCATGCAAAATGACATCGGATTTGTTAACTGCCTCTGAGTGGAAAATCTAGTATGAAATGTACCGGTAGAATCCTGAGAAATCCAACTGGGGCTAGGGGTAACAGTGCAACATTCGAAGAATATTGATTCTCAACATTCGACTAAAATGAAAGAAATAATGAGACCAAGCTACGATTTAATGAGCTTCCTCAAGAAAATACTCAGAGTAGATGTAAATGGTCAATTCTTGTGATTTTCACAAGAAATGATAATTTTTGTTCCCTAATGGGATTTTCAGTTTTCGAAAGCAAATATGAATTTGTGTAGTGTTGTTTACAAATTCTTGTGGTGTTGATTACGAATTCTTATGGCGTTGTCTACAAATTTTTGTGGTACAACATACAAATTTTTTGATTCTGAATTACGGGATTTTCCCTATTCCAGTTTGGCACCTGCAAATGAGAAAAAACTTGGATTTGATGCCTTCAAATTTTGGAAGATTTAAATCGAAAGCAGAGGATTGAATTCATGGAATCAATTATGGTGTTTGGATTTTGAGCCTAATTGGAAATAGTGGAAAGAAAGAGAAAAAAAAGAGGAAATAAAAAAATTTCTCCCCCCTGTTTGGTTGATGGTGGAAAAAGAGAACAAATATGAAAAAGTAGAGCAGAACAAATAGTAAATTTTCGTTCGTGCATCAGCCTAGGTCCAGAAGGTTGCAAACGAGCCGAGCCGAGCTTTGTGGTGTTCGAGCTCGGCTTGTTTGCTTAACGAGCTCAAAACTCGAGCTCGAGCTCGGCTCGGTAGTAAACGAGCCGAGCTCTTATCGAGCCGAGCTTTTGCGAGCCGAGCCGAGCTTTCGCTAGCTGAGCTCGGCTCGTTTAGTAAACGAGCCCAAAACTTGGGCTCGATTAGTAAACGAGCCGAGCTGCTCGGGAACAGCTCGCTCATTTGCGACCCTAGGTCAAGTCCAGGTTTTTTACTATCCAGTTTGGTTCACTTTTAGGCCTTTGTGCACTCCTCCTAGGTCCAAAAAAATTATCGGAATCGTTCAATTTGTTATGGAATATTAGCAACTGGTATGTAAGACTTTGTTACTTGTTTTGTGTCGGTGTATGCATCGGGTATTTGATTACGTAATATTTTGCAAATAAACGATGCTTCTAATATCAAGTTACCAAAACTTTAAGAAGACATAATAAAGATAAACGTGCGATACTATAGAAACAAAATCAATTTGCAGAATTTAACGTCATTAAAATTTGGTCAATTCTGTCCAGGTTTATAGGAGTATCTAGTTTTTGAGTCAATAAAACACAAACTCCAGCAATGTTTATTTCATTTTGGAATATTCCGTAAGCGAGCAACACGTTTCAATGTACGTTCCAAGCCATATTTTTTAATGGCGCGTTTGGCCTTCCAAAATTCAGCACCGCACGAACCATAGTAACCTTGTTCAATTTCAGACTTGTGATACGTCGTCAAAATTTCTGCAATCTTAGCATCCTTTCGGGTATACGATGGATCATAATCATCAGCTGTGTACATTAGCCACTCATAAGCAATCGCCTCACATATGCCTTCTTCTACTTTGCTTTCCAATCTAAAGCTCCAGCCTACATATTCATCAACAATCCATGGATTAATTAATAGCAGTCTGATCATAGATTTAGGGATGGAGTAAGAGATCTTGGGCAGGTGGGAACTGAACATGTATTATTTATAGAAATTTATCAGTTATTGACGGCCTTTCGAGCACCAAATCCACCAATTGATGTGTAAAAAGTGTATCTCGTATTCATAAAATTTGCACACATATTTATAAAAGTGTATTCATAAGTACGAAATGTGAATCGAAAATTGAACTTTTTCAGCATTCAGTGAAATTGTCCATACCTATTGATCGAAGGTTACCAAAGTTCTAGTGTTAAAAGGAGAGCAAAGTACTAATTTGGGAAATTTCATACACTTGTAATGTCAATCTCAAAAAAATATGAAAATGAGTGAGGTCAACCCCACTTGACCATTGACCATATATAATTCGGCCCACATAATTAATAAACCTTTTAAACAATGGAGTATTTGGTTGACATTTAATTATCATGTGTTCCCATATGTAACGATAAGATAAATAGTACTCCATAGAATAAGGATATTCTTACCATAAGATCATTATTTGCATGATATGAGCGAGTGAAAATTTAAATCAACAAAAAATATGAGAGTGTGAAATAATTATACCTTGGAGCCGTATCAATGCATGCACCATCTCATGAGCTAGCGTTGCGCCAAGTATCCGTCTGCATGTACGTCACATTTCATGTCAAAATGAACTGCATCGTGAAAATTGAATGTGTCTCTTGATGTTATCAATTTTAAAGTTACTGCTATGAATGACTAAACAAATATACGAATTTCTCAACAAAATGTTAAGAATTTAAGATGATTCAAGAGGTATGTGACGTACACCTGATAGGAATGTTATGAATTTCTACCTAGATTGTCGTATAACTATAATAACTCATGAAGAATGGGAAATCACTAATCACATACATTCTCTCTGGTCTGAGATCTCTACCGTCTTCTCCCTTCGATTCGTATGTTCATATTTTGCCTTAACATCATTGGATGTTCAGGCCGGATAGGCTATGAGTTATTGGGGGCCGAATCAAATTAAAATTTTCAAATAGGGCTCTCTATATAATTCATAAATAAAAAATTCTAAAGAGAGAAATCTACTACAAAGAGAAATATAACAAGTACTACAAATTATAAGTTCAAAACACTTGATACTCATTCAATTAATTCAAAAGGTATTAATAAAGTATCACTTTTTTTAGCAAGAAAAAGAGTAGTTATTAAGCTCTCATAATCAAGATAATCCACCCTATCACTTCCAATGGATAATATAGGTAGCCTTTACCAATTGAATATATTCGCCGAATGTAAGAGCATAAAAAAATCAAGGGCTTGGAGAATTAGATAGAATTTAGGAGGGCCTAATGCGATTGCATCATCGACGACGTATGTCCAAAGATGATACTATGTATGTTTTCAAACTTTTATTCTCCATTTCTTATGAGAACACCTTCTTGAATCTAGTTTGCCTGTCTTAAATTATGTCCTAATGGAGAGATCTCTTGTTGTGGCAAAAGCTCAGATCTACTGAACATTTTTCAAACTATAAAAGGCTAGTTCTCTGATAGATTGACCGCTTTCTATCTGTAATTTTATTTGGTATTCAAGAAAAAGAAAGACGTGTATAAAATGAAGACATCTAAAGATCAGGGTCAGATGAGAATTACCTTGGGAATCCAAACAAAAGTAAGATTGCTTTCACTTTATCATGCTTCAATAATTTCTTCCTCTTTGTCACCACTTCTATATCAGCCCCTCTCCTTAGACACCTTTTAACCTAGTTTGCACATGAGTATACAAACATTGTTGGACCAATATATAGATATATATTGAAAAAATTGAAAAGGCTATTGTCAATTTTGAGGTAGTTATGATAAATGATTAAGTGCAATTTATTCAACAGGGTACGAAAATTAAGGCCAGTTCTTACTATTTTTATTGTATCTCCTTCAAATATAGTCATCCCAAAAGTTGTAGTACCCTGTCCAGACAACATCAAATGAAGACGTTAGTAATTGTACATAAAGTCAATGAAGTAGAAATCTTATTGCTTAATGCATTCAAATTTCTACACAGAAAGATCTTACAAATAAATGTAGGAGTAAACAAGGTAATGAAAACATGAAACGGGCATGGCGTCTTTTTAAAACACTTTGAGCTTGTAGGGTTGTCGGGGTCACTTTCATGAACTGTACCAGAACAGAGAAAGGTAAAGTACATTGCCGACGGGAGCCGCCCCATGAGAAAGGTGAGGGACTCAGAGCCGTCTTCATCAACGGCATCGTCGGCATGGAAGAACCCCGGCTTTCCTTGTTTTTGAACCATGTAAACATGTAACTTCTTTTTTTTCTTCGTCAAAAGAAATTTATTAATCATTAAAATGAGGTTATATGATTAAAAAAAACCTAGGGTACGACGGCATAGATATATTGGTAACTTGGTGATATGGACCTATGGAAATTCTCTCCTTCCACCCAACAGAATAAAAACTTACAAAGTAATTATCCATCTCATTTGCATCAACGAAGAAAATTGGAATGTCTTTTCTGACAGGAAGCTCCAAATAGTCTTCGAAAAAGTCATGCACTTGACGAATAAGGGGTTCCAATTGTCTGGGATCCACGAGAGAAATAGAAAGACAATCTGGACATAAATGTCGTCCATCACCAAGGTTGGTATATTCTACCTCTATTGGTAGCATAAACTGTACAAAGAGAACGTTAGCTTTACCATCAAACACTATCTTAAGTGCAAATAAAATTATAACTCAACTTACCACCAGTAACTCAATAGCTAAAAATATTTATATATTTTGATGATGACACTTATTTTGTTTGAAACGTTTTTGTCCTTGTTAACAACCATATAAATCTTTTAAATAACTGGGTGAATTATTTTCAAAAAAAAAAAAATTCCCTCATCAGTTGGAACACCTTTTTTCTACCGTCCGAAAATATTTTTCTCAGAACTTCAGAATTTCAAATTTTGGAAAGACAGTCAACCAACCTCGAGCCTAGTGCAGCTAAAACATACTCGATCTCGGTCCGACATTCGAACAAGAGGTGGATTCAAAAGATCCTGCAAGTAACTTTGAACTGGTCCATTTGGTGTTTGATATGTTGGTGTGCTCAGAGGTGGATAATAAAAAAGCTCCTCCACGAAACTTTGAACTGGTTTATTTGGTGTTTGGTCTGATGGCGTACTCAGAAGTGGATAATCAAAAGGAACCTGTAAGTAACCTTGAAATGGTCGATTTGATGTTTGGTCTATTGGTGTGCTTAGAGGTGGATAGTAAAAAAGATCATGCACGAAACGTTGACATGGTCCATTTGGAGTTTGGTGTGCTGTTGTGCTTTGGCTTGTGCCCATGCCTTCCCTTATGGAGTACTTGGTGTTGTTGCTTTTGTTTTCTCTTTGGGTTGATGCCGCGGTATCTAACTCCTCCCGAGTATGTCTTTATATTGGCTATAAAACCTGTGACGAGAAATGGAAACAGATTAGGAAAACACGCGTAACAAGGAAACCTAGAGTAATTGAGAAACATAAGAACAATCCAGATTAAAGTAGCTAACATAAGAATAAAACTCAAAATCATTGAGTGGAGACTCCAGAAATTTTGGACATTGGTTCATAATAAATCGTTACCATTTAAATGGTGATGATCCCATCAAAAAGTCCAAATTGAACACCAAATCAAAACTGTTTGAAGTTTACTTGTTCCTTTGGCGCTAACCTGTCTCATGGGGTTAGGGTCATACCCCGTTTTCAGGTTCTCAATGAAATTTACGGCAACTAATTAAACCACGTTTTCAGCACCTAAAAGCATTAGTTTGGCTTTCAGTCACAAACTTCAGCTACTCAAAACACAAAAACATTGAAAGAAGTTGTGCGTCCCCGCCGTGCCCCTATCCTCATGACATATCACCAATTAGGTTCACAATACTTCTCTCTCTCAAAATAATTTTTTTTTGTGTGCACCCCGCTGTGCCCATGCGCCCCCTCATCTCTTTTAAAACTCGTATGTCTCGTGTTCGTATTTGTGCTGCATTAATGACAACTTAGAATTAAGGAAAATTTTCCTAATAATAAAATTAACATTTGCAAAACTCTTCCTTAGTATGCAGTAATGCAACTTGATTGACAAGACACTCATATATGGTCCTTCCTAGCCTATTAAAATTCATTGGCTTTCGCGATATCTACATGCTATGCTCCAGGTAAGACTATTTATAGGTTACACTTTACAGTACTTCTTGGAAAAGAAAAACAGGTTACGTAATAAAGTTCATACTAAAGTAATGAATCTCGTACCGTACCATAATGCCCGGTACCGGCCTAGATGTACCGTACTGACAGAAAAACAGGATACACAGTTTGCAGTTCCGTTCCGGTTGAAATACCGCTATATTCCAGCTACTCCCCTCTTATGGGCTGTTTCAGCAATTTCCCGGATTCCGTCCGGTACGGACATCGCCTGGTTTTGAGGTTCTGCTCAGACTGAAGACAGCCTCCGGCGTGAAAACCCTGCGCATTCCGGCTACAAGTTTCCTTCAACGGTTCAAATAAAATGAAAAATGAGTATTGCTTTTCCGCCTGAGAAAGAAGCGTAGTCGAAGACGTAAGTCCATTTTTTGTTAATTCAAAAAGGAGAGTGAGGTTCAGTGGTAAGGTGGGATGACGAAGAGGACAAATTCTTGGGTACCCAATGGCATCACGTGACTAAATCTACGTGATATCCGAACGATATATTCGAGCAGTCCAATAAGCCTAGATTGAAATCTTCTCTCTCTCCTCTTTTTTCTCTCTTTTCTCTATCCGTAATCTGGACCGTCTAAAACCAAATTAGACAACCTAAATTGCACGCATGTACTACATTGTACTGCTCGGCACTGAAAAATTGCTGGGCGAAGAGACAAAGTGCTACTTCCAAGAAGTATTCCCAAATACAGCTGTGGCAGAAGAGTGGTTCTCACGTGCTCGAGTATTGGGCAACGTGCGAAACAAATGTGGAAGCTGGGTAATTGGCTCATAAAAAGGGTCTTTTGTTACAAATGATTATTTATTCAATTAATTAGTTTCAAAGTATTTTGATTTCGATAAAGATATGGGTACCAAACGGAATTGTACTGGAAACCTATATAGCGGCCTTCAGAGCCCATTTTTGAATCTCATACAAATAATTCAAACTATTCAATAATTTTAAATCAATAAAATTGTTTATATATTGATAAGTGTTTGATTTAAATCAATTGAATAACAAGAATAATTTTAACGATCCATTAATTAAAATTCTAAAACTGTTATAAATTCCCAATCAATCTGATTTTTGGCATAAATATGGTCGTGCCAATACTTTAAAAAATGCAAGATTTTGGATGTCACAATGAGGAGTGGAAGTTACCCTATTTGCTGGTATGTTTGAGAAATGTGTAAATAGAATCAACCTTGTTAGAGGTACCGATCACATAGGTACCAATGGCATACAGGGCCCTCCTAGGATTTCTGTACAAATGATTTGAACCGTTCAAAAATTATGGAGTAAAATATTGAAATCAGCTCAGATACATGCAACTACCTGCAACTAGTTGATCTGATGTACCCATTTTTTATTTAGGCTATAATATCTCCACAATCGAATGGAATTTTGAAAAAAAAAAATAGAACACAAATTAGAAGTTTACTCCTTTAAAGGATCATAAAGAGTAAATTTACGCCCTGCTATCTTCAATCTCCGAAACAATCACTTTAACAAACACATTGTATGCATCTTTGAAAGACCCACATGGCTACCGAACTTCAAAGAAAGAAACCGAGAGACGTAGAAGGACATACCTAATCAGAAAACAAGGGAAGAGGGCCAGAGCCGGGCATCAGCGATCATCGGGTAGTGACATTCACGATTTGCTGGCGACCAATTAGTCTGTTGGGGAGGAGAGGGAGTCTAATGGAGTACTGGGTTGGAACGGAAAG
Organism: Gaultheria prostrata; assembly: GCA_036023075.1. Taxonomy (NCBI): domain Eukaryota; kingdom Viridiplantae; phylum Streptophyta; class Magnoliopsida; order Ericales; family Ericaceae; genus Gaultheria; species Gaultheria prostrata. The sequence continues at coordinate 18,428 of JAXBDA010006845.1, forward strand.
CTTGATGAAGGCGAGGAGGCCATGAAAGAGTAGGTAAGTGGAGAGGAGCTCTGGGGTTAGCTAGCTAGGGAGAGAGTCCAGAAATTGCAGTTGAAAAGCAAATCTAAAGGCAAATCATCACATACTAGTATTATAGGAGTATTTTTTTATGGTAACCTTACGCACGCCCTTACATCGACCTGCATACGTATGTGCGGACTTGGGGTTATGCAGTGAGCTAAGTCACTGTATATTTTCGCAGTGACTTCAATTTCGTGGGTATTCTAAAATGTTTAATTGGGAGTGAAAATATTTATTTTTTCAAGAATGTTGAGCACTTTGTGAGTATGAAACATCATGATTATCGGAGATTGGTACAAATACAATTGAGATAAATTTTATTTTACATTTTATTATCCTAGTGATATTGACCATCCGTATAAAGGTGTACGAACATATGACTACTGATATCCAATTAATTTTATTTTTTACACGAATGATCTATTCAATATTTTCGACAAATTGTACGGTTTTGATCACAAATACAGATTGTAGATAGCCTACAATTAAGATTACTATGAAAATATAGTGACTTAACTCGCTACGGATACCCAAATCCAAGGGTCCAAAGTGTCTTATTATTATTATTATTTATTTATTTATTTTTATACATATACTCTAGAAAAGGTGGTCTCAAGTCAAGAGTTGCAGTTTTTTATTTGACCTTTTGGGTATCTGTTACTTTAAACCAGAGTGGTGCAAAGATTCGTAATGTCATTGCCATGAAAAGACCAAAAGAAAAAAATTAATATTGGCAATGCCATGGGAACCATCCTTTTTCTTAATAGGTGAAATAGTAAAGGGAAATGATTTTCATAATTTCCATTTTATAATTCACATTCTCTTTTTTATCTTTATTTACATGAATTTATAATATTGTCCTTTTTCAATACACATTTTTCACACATCCAAGGGTAATTTTATAAATTCATGTGGATAAAGACAAAAAA